>OZ023318.1:15596488-15889388 GCA_964007375.1 Ophion obscuratus | reverse complement strand
CTGGTTTTTTAAGCACCGTGAACTTTCCCTCAACGTAGAGAAAACTTTCAGATGGTAGGGTGTACAAGTCTTGGTGTTGTATAGGAATTCGTATTTCATCGCTGTGTCCAAACGTTGAGTTGGCATACGGATTGTACGTATGAGTCTCAATTTTGATGATGCGATCGTCAAAGATTGGCTCCCCACTGATATTCAAAACGTCGGTCATTCTTTTGCCTCAAGTATGTCGTACAATAAATCCCAGAGATTCTAAAAATTCACGATTCGCTGCACTGAGTTTCTTCTTTGCGGGCAATTTAACACTCAATGCCGCTTGTCTTCTTGCAAGAGTATTACCGTGTGGGATCGTATTATCTCGCGTAGAAATATTGTCTCTGGCGTATTCCGTGTCGTACAGAACGAGCATCACAAGCGTCGCTTTCGTATGTGCAATCTCACCGTAATTTCTTCTCCTCGAAAATCGAGTAGTTTTCCCTTTTGATCCACGATACGTATCGTTAGATCCGTAATGCTCCGCACAACGATCGGAAGATAAATGATTTGCGCAGGCGTTTCCGATATCTTATATCCTGGTGGTACGCTCGGTGAAAATTCATGTATCGTGTGTACACGCTCGCCATTGCTGTACGCACCAGTGGTGACACTACATTCTATGCGGATAATGTTGACATTCATTATGTTGATCGGTACATCAGATTCCTGCCATTTCCAGGGATGCAGTATTCGATTTGATGAAAATCCCAACAGGGATCCTACGTTGTCAGGTTTACTGAAATTTATTCTGTACGCACATTTGATTTCGCTCTTTAGTGTATTATGATTAGCGCGTAGCACGATTGGGTATTCGCCATTTTCATCGAGGTCATCGTTATCAACCTTTCGAGGAACAATTTCATTTTCAGCGTCATCACCGCTATCAACCCCTTTGAGTAAAATTGCACGATTCAGATACGCATTTATGGCTCTCAGTTCATACGATCCTTCAGGGATTATAATTTCCTTGTCATCATTGTCAAAGTAAAATTTGTTGTTTGATGAATTCACATTTGGTATTGTGTGATAAGTTTCGAAATCCGTCAAACCGAGCTCATAACAACCATCATTGAAATCTATAGCGGGAAAATAATTTGCGGTTAGAAGGCTACTCTTGCCGGTCAACGTAAGCGTCAGTGACATGTTTCCCTCGAATACTGAGTTGATTGACACATTGTCACGGCTTAAATACATATTGATCATCGACGTTTTGGAGAAATTGCAAGCACAATTGCCCGCAAATACTCTGATTATAATTCTGATACGATGTTCGATTGTATTGTATTTTTGTGGTATTTGGTCCAAGATATCGCACCAACTCCTTGGGCGGTCGAAGATTTCCAAAACTATCAAAATATATTATATGACTCCCCCTCTTGGCATAGGCTACCCAATGCGTACCCGGGCCATTGGCATCATCCAAATTTACTATACCGCTCTCATCTAGTTGCACGCCACCATAAACTGGTAAATTATTGCGCATGAAGACCCCTCTGAAGAATGGTATGCGCATGCGCCTGGCTAAGCATTCCAATTGTACATTAGTTGTTACACCCATGGGCATTTTCACCGAGTTTTGGCGTTTTTTTTTTTTTTCTTAGTTGAACATCCTTGTCCACGCTTGTAGGGCGCGAGATAGAGCCCATAGCCTTCTATAGCTCGATTATGACGTTGTATTTCTTCAAGTTGACGTTGCGCCGCTTTACTATCATTCACAGCCTTTGCTATCCCAGCTGCCCCACCAGCCAGTGAACCAAGAACTCCCAGCAATGGTAACATTGGCAAAATTCCGCCACGCTTTGCTATCGGCAGTATTCTCTTCTTAACGGGTTTTTTCTTCTTTGCCGATGAGTTCTTTGTCTTCATTCCCATGCCGAATTTCGTTTTTGCTTTCATAGCTGCCCAAACAGCGGTCGCTGCTGTTTTCTCGCCAAAAGTCGAATCTCTCGCAGTAATACGTTTTCGTGCCGTTGTTGCAAGTATATTATCCGCAACGTGTCTTTCGCCTAAATGATTGCTTCGAGAATAGGCTATATCGTGGTCGCGACAAGCTGCATCCAATGGATTTATACCACGATCACCCCGTGTCAATCTCTGCTCTAACTGAGTGCCTGGTCCACAAAATTGGTATCCGGGAATATGTAACTCGATCGGAAGTGCATTTATTGCTCGATTTAACAAACCGTTGCCTTTTCTCTTTGACATTCGGCACAATTATTTATAAACGGTGCTGGACCGTCAATGTGTATTAGCTGTCCCGGTAAATTCCAATGGCGCGTGCATCGGCGATATTGCTGTACTTCCGAATCAGCCTTTATGTGTTCGGGAAGCCTCTCCCACAAAATGTCAACGAAGTGATGAAAATTTTGTAACAAAACAATTTTTGGAATAAACTGTAATTGATGAGCCGTTAAGCGGAGAATACTGCAGTCGTCCGATAGGTACAAAAACATTCTCGCTACTGAGCGGATTTGGCTCGGTGCACTCCTATAAATACTCCTCACACGACGCATTTTGGGCGAATGTGTGTTTGGATTCGAGAGAGAAAACATGCGTTTCGTGCAACAAGCGACGTTGATTCAAGTGACCAATTTCGACGATAGAGTAATGGAGGGTCAACAAGTACGCAAGCATGGAGACATGCTGCCACTTACGATACGCAGCATTATTTGCGGTCCTTCAAATTGTGGGAAAACCAATGTTTTGTTAAGTTTAATAGAAGTCCAAATGGTGTACGTTTTGAAAACCTATATGTATACTCGAAATCGCTTCAACAGTCAAAATATCAATATTTGGAAAATCTTCTGACATCGATTAACGAAATTGGCTATTTTAAATTCTCAAATAATAGTGATGTTATCCCACCGCACGAAGCGCTTCCGAACTCCATTTTTATTTTCGATGACGTAGCATGTGACAAGCAAAATACAGTAAGAGAGTACTTTGCGATGGGCAGACACTCGAGCGTTGATTGTTTCTACCTTTGCCAAACATATGCCAAGGTTCCCAAGCATCTTATACGCGACAATGTGAATCTGCTTATTTTATTTAAACAAGATCGTACAAACTTGAAACATGTTTACAATGAACATGTAAATACGGACATGTCATATGAAGATTTTCTGGTGTTATGTCAAAAATGTTGGCAACACAAATATGGCTTCATGGTGATTGACAAAGATAGCTCATTGTCCGGTGGTCGATATAGAAATGGATTTAACGAGTTTGCAATACCGTAATGTAGTCAGTCGGCATTGAGACATCAGCTGGGCAACGACCGACAAATAATTTCGTGTGGGCATGATGACGACAATTGATACTGATGAAGAGATTGCCAGGGAAATTGCGAAAACAAGCGACTCAATACGCAAAAAATATCAAGCTTTGAAGACTGGAAAAATGGAAGAAGATCTTGCATTGGAGAGACACTTCAGGCCAATCACCGAACCTCTCAAGCAGATTGTTGAGCAATCAGCCGCTGTTGAATCTCTTGGGCCGGAAATTGAATCGTTGAGTATGTCGGAAGCAAAGGACCTAGAGAAGGATGTGAAACAAGGAACAAAGCGCACACGTTCGTTATTTCAAGATTCGCTGGTAACTTCTACACCGAATCCGGTGAAACGCAAGCGACGAAAGGAATCTCTGGATGATACGTCGATGGCTGCTGTACCCTTGCAACCAGCCACCATTGTTGAAGAAGACGTTTTTGAGACCACGCCCGAATCATTCGTGTCTACAGTTCAACGTCAATTACAAACCGCTGAAGGTCAAAATACATTGCGCGAACATTTCGGTCCACTCGGTCAACAATATATTTCATCTATTCTTTCACAAGACAAAAATTCCAGCATGGATTACGTGTATGGCGTCAAATTTACCAATGAAGGAATGATGTTAGGCGATAAGGGTTTCGATGTGGATAATGATGATAATATATTCATCGATGGCATAAAATACTTGGGAACCCCTGGACTCTATGAGTTAATTTTCAAGAGAATTCCCGACGATGCAATATACACCGAGGAAGACAAAAACAAATATAAAAGTATATTGTTGGCAACAAATGCACATCGACGTGGTAGCAATATACTCAATCCTGTATTGGGTAACAAAGGCTTCAAGTATAAATATATAATTGGACCATTAACTTTCGACCGAAAAACTGGAAGAGGTATAGAAATACCGCTCGCCATGACGTTAAATAACAACAAAGTCGATTACGTGCATTGGAATGATCCCAATGAGTTGGTCGATCGTTTGCGCTTGTTGGAAGCTTCACGACACGCGGGTAACAACGCTCACGACAATGAGATAATGTCGATTATTGAGGAACTTCGCGAAGCGGGTCTCATTATAAATTAACCTCCGCATCGATGATAATGATCATTCCTTCATCGCTATTGATACCGAGATGTCGATCAATAAATTCGGATCATCGCTTGGAGCGCAGGATAATTCATACTATCAGTGGACTGGGCTAATAAGAAATTATACACGTGATAATGCTCTCTGTCTAACCTCTAGTGGCTTCGATGCAAGATCACGTAAAATACGAGGCGTAGCCCTACCTGAAGGGGATTACGATGCTGCCAATAAACGTTACGTGGAAATGAAAATCAAGCTGTTAACAGAACGCCTGGATGAATTTGAGAAGAAATTCATCGCACTAGAGAATACGCTTCGAATAACTATGAACGATACGTATAAAACGATTCAGTATGCAACTGACGCTGTAGCTGACACAACGCACGAAGATTTGTAAAAATCGTCTGGTCAAACACACGATATGCTCGGAGAAGAAAAAACGTCCGAAGAAAAGCAGCTCGTGGAGGAATTACATGCACCAGCAAGAAAAAACTTTCTGCGAAGACGTGTCATCGTACGTGGGTATGATGATTTGTGGCAGGCTGACGTAGTCGAAATGCGGCCGTATTCGCGTTTCAACAAAGGCTACAATTACATCCTCACCGTCATCGATGTGTTGAGCAAGTATGCATGGGCCGTACCCTTGAAAAGTAAAACTGGCAGCGAAATGGGTACAACGATCGCGAAAATCATACACGATCATGGCAGATATCCGAAAAATCTTCAGACCGACAAAGGAAGAGAATTTTACAATGTAAACGTGCAACTACTCATGGAGAAATACAACATCAATCATTATTCGACGTACTCTATTATGAAGGCCTCGGTCGTCGAACGATTCAATCGCACTCTCAAAAATAATATGTGGAAAATGTTTACACTCAATGGTAATTACAAGTGGATCGATGCGTTACCGCAACTCGTTATGAAGTACAATGCTCGAAAGCACCGTACGATTGGCATGAGGCCCATCGACGTTACTCCTGCGATCGCGGAGAAACTCTTAACCACCGTATACAGCAATGTAAAAATTGCGGCTCCTGCAAGATTCAAAGTCAATGATTTTGTGCGCGTAAGCAAATTCAAGACAATATTTGAAAAAGGTTTCACACCAAATTGGACCACCGAAGTGTTTAAAATCGTCAAGGTGCAGCAAACTTATCCTGTAACGTACCTAGTCGAGGACTCAAGTGGAAATCCAATAGCCGGAGGATTCTACGAATACGAACTGCAACGTGTTGCCAATCCGAACATATATCTCGTGGAGAAGATAATACGCAAAAAGGGCAATGATGTTTATGTTAAATGGTTGGGAATGGATAAATCTCAAAACTCGTGGATACACAAAAATAACATATTGTAATAACTTTTATAAAGTATATGAAAAATTCAATAAAGTTTATTTACAATAGGCATACCATTTTATTTATGTATACATTCACCATTCCTTATAAAAATAAATTATTATATCCTGTAAACATTAACATACTCGCATTATATATAACATGCATATTTTCGAATATATATCAAATTTACATTACTACATTCATTATATCTATCCATTTTTATTTTATAACAATTTATACATGTAGCCTAACAAACACATTTACAATGCTATTTTATAATGACCCCAGGGTAGAGTGTCCGTACTTTTCGGCACGATATACCGCTTGTCATCGTGTGGACTTAGAGCAATTTTTGACTCTGAAATAGTGTAAACTTCGTGCAGCTTCGATCTTATGCAAGACTGCTGACGAGTCATCTCAATTTCTTCCCGTAAACAGCGAGTGTAGTCATTGAAATTTATTGTTCGCGCGACGACATTACTTTTCACACCTTTCACCTTTTTCGTGTCTTTTTTACCATCGACTCGCAAAGCGTACATTTTTGCTCTCAATCCCACAAATTCCGTCATTACCATACCATTATTTTCATCTTTCATGAGACCGGGCACTTTCTTGTTGACTAATGGTAAACCGTACACGTTTTCCGTCGGGTAATCGCTCGTATCAAATTTGGCAATGTTACGCTTCGTATCGTCGTAAACGTCGTCAGACTTGATGTGGTATATGAGACTATCGGTGTCGGTATACATGACCTTACAGTTTTGCTGATACAGCGGAATCATGAATTCGTGGTGAAACTCATATAAACATGTTTTCGAAATGTCGAGTATACACATACCCACATAAATCGGCTTGTTAAATTTTACCTCCAGATTTCGCAATTCGACGGCAATAAGATTTTCCGAAAAGACACTTCGACTGTGAAAATTTGGTTTAGCGATCATTGCCTCTGCCCCATACCGTCCCTCCCACTTTGTTACAAGTTTCACGTCTACACGGTTTCGCACGTTTTCCATCGTTTTACCAAATACTGCATTGTTCATTAATTTATACAAATTTTTCTCGAAATCATTTGTAGCACGTGTTCGAAACTGTGTGTTTAATTCGATGTATGAACGCAACCAGGGGGATTGAGTGAATTTCAAAATTCTGTGTATTTTCGCTACTTTAAGTCCATGATGCATACACTGCTGCAAATTACGATAGTGTATTACGTAACGCTTCTTATCACATACGGTTGCGAGCAATTTCTCCTGGCGCTTGCCAGGTGGTTTGTCGCGTGTAGGACAAAACGGAAGGTCACTGTGCGAATCATGCAAACGTTGTGGATATTCGAGATCGACTTCGAGAACGTAGCCTACAGGCGAATCTAGCGCTATGGATAATACGTCAAAATCCGATGTGTTGTCGATCCATTGAAAATCAGCATAAGGCAAAGGTTGACACATTGCCCAACCATACAAGTTGTTCACATCGAAGTACATGAGGTATGATGATGATTTCAACGGATCGTACGATTGCATGTACTTGTTATTAGCATGTGCATATCTGTTTGAACATTGGCTTAAACCTCCGCGTATACCTCGCTCGATAAATAAAATCATGTCGATATCGGTCAATAATTCAAACGTAATGTGCGTATATTTCAACATGGCGTCCCAAGTATATCCCGGAAGGGTGTAATAATACGCCGGATCAAGCCCATAACTTTCAATACACGTATCACGGAAATTTTCGAAAATATCTGCTAATAACAAGACATCCGTTTTCAAATACAAATCGCTATATTCACCAAGCGTTTGAATGGAAAACCGCTCCCAGACATTCTCAGCGTGAATGTACTCACTCGCGCTGATCGTTTCCCCGGTCAAGGAACTGTAAAATGAGTCGCGCGGCGGCAAACACGTGTCTTCCAATCTGCTGACATGATCAATGTATTCGTACGGGAAGACACCTTTTCGTGTTAATAATGTAAAATCATCCATCGGTAGGCCACCAAATTGTGAGCGTAAAATTTTCAGTTTGTCCGTCGTTAAAAATGATGCCAATTTCTCAAGACTTGTGGTTAGAAATTTATATGAATCGATGAAGCGTAATTTAATTTGGTTTTTTGTTTCTTCGGTGGTAGTTTGAACAGTTTTCGTGAACGAAATATATTTTTCTTTTGTTATTGGAAGCACGTAAGTTTTCCCTTCGAACGCGGTGGCCACTTCCTTGATTATAAAATGCGCATCATAGCCAGACAAATTGTGAAAAACTACCGGGATGAAAAATGATTGTTTGAAATTTAGATTGCAATTCGAATGGGCGGGGCCTCTGTAACGCCCAGTTAAATGACAATGATCGCGAACTCGTGTATCGGTTTGTGCAAAATCTTCTTCACATATGTGACACTTAATCGCGCTTCGAAATTCAAGCTCCTCGTCGGATGTTAACTGTACCATGGGGATATTTGAAGATAAAATATCTTTTACATGCAAAGCAGCATTTTTTAGTTCTTCGACGAACCATGCAATGCAATCGCTACTACGGTGCGATTCATATTTGCATAACGATTGATCGTAAGAACAATGTACGTAGTATGCGATACTAGAAACCTCGTGGTGTTGGTACATGTTTTGTTCATTCGTTTTCGCAAGAACGCACTCAAGATCGGCGTATATTACGAATGGAAGTCGCTCCTTATGATTGAAGTTTTTAAAAGTGAGCCACTTGTTCGCATCGTTGGGTAGACGGACGGCACAGTCGTTGATCTGGCCACAGTCCACAGTGTGCCCTTGCAATTTTTGCTCCGAATGAAAGTAGTGTAGACATCTGCGAAAATAAACAAAAAAAAAAATCAGTTCCGAACTAATTATTTTGATACATTAAATCATATCAAATCTACGTACCTATCACAGATATATTTCTGTCCATCGTGTTTAGTCAACTGTGAGCTGACGAGCCTTGATAAATTCTTGATCCACGCGAAATGTCCAACGATGTTTTGCTGCGGATCTTCCACGTAGAGCAAATTGACATGCTTTTCTCTCTTTTGCTCACTCACGCGAATTGGAAGAGTACTATCGTTCTCAATGGTGTATACATTGATTGAAATGTCATTACGAATTTCAAATTTTTTAATTTGATTCAGAGTCATTGGAAACTCAATGTCTTGAACATTTAGCACTGTCGAGTAGTGCGGGTATGAAGATTCACGCGCACTATGACGTTGGGCTGGATAAAGAGCAGCGACTACAGACCATGCGAAACATGCTTGATCACTCGATTTCACATTAACAACTGCTCTTTTCAGCATTATCGACTGCGATAACATTATGTGGCATCCCGCACGCATTGGATTATATTTATTTATATTCATAGTCAAGTTATATATTCGTGACAATGCCCACCCGCTATCGCGTTCCTGAAACTCTTCGAGTGATGTCGAAATGGGCTCAATAACTCTTTGATCGTACCACTCGCGTAAATCAGACGTATTGAAAAGTTCATAGTTTTTAGTATTAATGCTTTTATTTGCACGCTTGTCACCCGCCACAAATTCGCCGTTAAAAACGGTATTAATTTTCACACTACCATGATTGTTGATAATGGTTTGAACGCGTGAAAGCACGACATCACCAGCGTCTTTGAGAAATTGTTGAGGTTCGATGTGGTTGTGATTTATGACTACACCAGTCAAGATACGACCCTCGAATGCCGTATCAATTTCTCGCCATATGAATCCATGATTGTCATGTCCAGCACCCGTGTGTATGAAACGCTGACGCACCGAATTCTTGAAGCCTTCAAGTCGCGCAATTTGGGCTACCAACGATTGACGATTTCCAATCGATAATCGCGGTCGTTTAATTCGACTTTGTTCTTCTAACGACTCGATATACTCGTCACATCGTTGTTCCCACACAATGTACTCTTCGACCGAACTAATTTGAGCCCCTTGCTCGCAAAGATTTTTTTCAATATTATCCGTCATGTCTCTACGCGAGGCACTCCGCGATCAATTCAAACATTGACTGAAAGTGTGTACCTCTCAATCACGATTTATATCCCATTTCTATAACAACTGCATCCTTGGTGCCGTGCGCATTTTTTCGCTATATATTTTTCTGCAGACTTCACGATTTTGCTGACATGAACTTCTTCGACGGGATTCACGAAGCGCTCGCAGAATCAATCGCATAATTTTATTCTTTCGTGAATATCTCAGGCATTTTGACCTTGAGATGACACGTGATGCTGAATCGACATTTTAACGGTGCTTTTTTTTCCTATTTACGCTGAAAGTGTGTACCTCTCAATCACGATTTATATTCCATTTCTATAACAGCTGCATCCTTGGTGTCGTGTGCATTTGTTCATTATATATTTTTCTACAGACTTTTAGATTTTTGCTGACATCAACTTTTTTTCGACGAGATCCGCGAAGCACTTGCAATATCATTCGCATAATTTTATTCTTTTGCGAATGTCCCAGGCATTTTGGCCTTGAGATGCAATAGATGTTCGAAGACGTGCGCGGCGGTTTTTTTGGGTTTTCACCCAAACAAACCCAATTGCTTTAATCGTTGAATGTCTAAAGTGTATATGTCTATATACATGCAGATGAGTCGCTCTATCTCACATGCATGCGATGCGGTCGCTCCATCTCTCATTCTCGCTCTCTCTCATGCATACGTGTAATCCGATCGCTTGTCTCAGCGACACAGGTCAACCAACTTGGCTCTCTGGCGACAGTCGCTACAAGAGAGAGAGAGAGAGACAGAGAGAGAGAGACAGAGAGAGAGAGAGAGAGAGAGAGAGAGAGAGAGAGAGAGAGAGAGAGAGAGAGAGAGAGAGACAGAGAGAGAGAGAGAGAGAGAGAGAGACAGAGAGAGAGAGACAGAGAGAGAGACAGAGAGAGAGAGACAGAGAGAGAGAGAGAGACAGAGAGAGAGAGAGAGAGAGAGAGAGAGAGAGAGAGAGAGAGAGAGGTCAGCCACTCCGCCGAGTCCCCCTCCCCGCGTGACGTCATACCTCGCTCCGCGTGACGTCATACCCCTCCCCGCGTGACGTCATACCCCTCCCCGCGTGAACCCCCCGCCCCGCACCCCCCTCAGAGGACCTGGGTTAGAACTGTCACAGCTATACTACTCAAATGAATTTTGTAAAAGACGAATGAACGATCTAAACAACACACAACGCGATCGAAAGAATGTATTCGATGAGGGATAAAGGATCGCGAAATAATTATTTACTGATTCTAAAAACGTACACGTATATTTATATATTGTTACGAACTTGGAAATAAATATAATTACACACAACTCTGCGATGTCGAATATGACAAGTTTTAAACGTAATGAAAACTCTAACTTCGAGTTACAATTCGGTAAAATAACAATGTGAAAATAAAGAAATGTTTAAAGAAATGTTGCGATTTTCCAGCGTGCGGGTCCGACACGAACGCGGCGAGCGGAGAAGCGCAACTGACTGGTGGAGAGACCGGAGAACTAGCGAGCAGCGGAGAACTCGGCTTTTTATTGGTGCGGCGGTGGAACGGCGTGGTGCGCATACGCCGCGGAGAGGAGACGCCGACGCTGATGTTCCTTCTCGCTTGCTCTTATGGCGTTAAACGGATTAAACAAATAATTATGTCGGTTGGACTGATGATAAATTAATATTTTTAATTTATCGTCAGTCTCACAATTTGTTACAATAATATCCGTTTTTAAATAAAGAAATATAATTTTATATAAGTTCCAATTGTTGTTATTTATTCTTTTGCGTGCGAAACATATTCGATGTAAAAATACGGCGGTTAAATGAGAGAATAATAATTACAATGCGAAATATACGAGTTGCGTACAATAATTATAAATGTGTAATTTTTAATTAATAAAATAGAGCGCAATATTATTTATGCGAAAGTAATCGTATTTGATATTTGGCTTTAGTAATACTTTTATTCGTATGTACGTGAATAATATAAATGTTCATAATGGCTAATTGTTTTTAGTTACGTTAATAGTGCGTGACATATTTGTTATACTGATAATACTAAATTATAATGATTATCGCTTAACTAAATGATTAAAATAACGTTTATAATTCGTTTGTCGCATTAAACATTTATTATAATTATTAATAATATTGTAAGTCGCATTGTGACGGCGTTAATTATTATTTGAATAATTTCTTTATTAACTAGAGCGTGTATGAAATTGTTCTAGAATATTCTGCACGTGGAAATAATAATAATGATACGGGGTTGGAAACAAAGGAGACAAAGAGGCGATACGTGATATTGGCGTTGGAGCGGATGTTTAGTCTACAAGGTATGGAGTGATAGCGATTTGTTTATCTCTTAATTAATTCTTAGGATTCGGCATGATGTGATATTGTTTAAATTATTATTTCCTAGAAGCCTACGTGCAACACGTGGCTTGCATCATGGCGGCGCGTCCGAGAGAGACGCGACGAGTGCGAGAGAGAAAGGGATATACATGCGTTGGGAAAGTTTGGGAAAAATCTGGCTAATGTCTTCTATTATGTACTTGAAAATGGGAAAGCGTACGAGAAAAGACTTATACTGTAGAAAGAGCGCTTGCTCGTTGCAAGAGGCAATAAAGTAATTCAAGTGTTTTCTGGAAAATGTCTCGAAGGGCTCTCGTTCGCTCGACTCGAGGGCAATAAAGTAATTTGGGGAAAAGTCACGTAGCGTTTATTCACTATAGTAGCCATGAGTGAGAGCGAGAGGGTTAGGCCGGGTGAGGGTGCGAGAGGGTTGATGTTCGCGATTCGCGGGTCGCGAATTATATCGCTGATCTGCGGAAATCGAGGTTCGCGATTAAGGACGAAGGTTTTTGTGATACGGGTTACATGAGCATGACGGAGGTACGCGGGTAACCCGAAGGAGAAGGATGGAAGATGAGAAAGATCACGTAGTGGATGATGGGGAGTTCGATTGAGCGCGCAAAGTATCAGGCGAACAGGGGTAGTACGGTGGTCTCCTAGTGGAATGCTAGAGAGAGACGGAGCGAGGGCGCGCGGATGCGCGCGAGCGTTAAGGAAAGACGAGGATAGCGAGTGAGTGCGCGCGGGCGCTGAAGAGGGACAAGGATAGAAAGCGAGTGCGCGCGAGCGTTGAGCTCGGCGCGCTGGCTAGGCGCGTTCAGCGGAGGTAGGTACATACTAGGGGAAGTCGGATGTGCACAGACAATATAAGAAATGATAAAAAAGAAATGCGCTCGTCACAATATGAGTTAGGGTTAACGGAAAAAAAAATTCTTGTATTGTGGATTATAAATTTGTATATACACTTCGTACAAAAATTTAGGGAGCAAGAAAAAAATCCAAATTTTTGGGGGATTTTCAACAGGCTGTAACTCATACAAAAATGGTCGTACAGCAAAAAAAAAGCAAATTGTAGCTCTAATTGTCTAGTTTTCGGATCTGAGTTTGAAAATTTTTTTTTGAAAATATTTTTCGAGTAATCATAAGAAAACCACCGAAAAAAAAATGTTCGAAATTTTTTTGTTTTTTTTTTAATCTACGGACGTGGAAAAAAAAATTTCGACTTAATCTCTATATGGACCGGATAGCTTGTTTATTCAGCTTTAATTTCGTTTTTTAAAAATCTCGATACGAGCATTTCTCGCTGAGATATCTGTGTTTGAATGGAAAAAGATCATTTTGTCTTTGATTACCAATATCTCAGCAACCAATGATCGCACAGAAATTTTGAGGTTGGTTTCAAAAACTTGAATAAATTCTCTACAAGGATTCGCAATTGAATTTTGAAAAAAAAATTTTTTTTCAATCATTACATGAATTTTAAAAAGCGACCAAAAAAGGGCTTTTTGTGGTTTTTTGGAAAATCAAGCGCCCAATCAAAAATATTGCGGAAACCACTAATGTTAAGTGTGCCTTTTACTGTTCAATATACCCACAAAAACCCTACGAAGTTTCAATTTAATCCAGCCAACCGTTTTTTTTTCCCACTTGATCGAATTTTTAAAAAAATTAAAGGAGCAAGAATTTCGCTCTGAAAATGTCATAATTTTTATCAAAAATTCAATATGATGAAAAATTCAATATGAACTAATGTCCATACGATCCCCGACTTGTCGGTAATTGTACCCTTCTTCCACTAGAGTCTCTATCTGAGCGACTTGTGGCGCGGATAAATGCCGCCTAGGCATTATGAAAAAAAATAAAAAGAAAACTAAAGCTTGCAAAAACTCAGTTAATTTGCTTTTCTGAAAATTAAAAATACGGTAGTTTTGAAAAAAACTGTTGATTGGCTCGATTACCAAGAAAGCAGGTTAGTTTTAAGAAAAACTGTTTTTTTTTAGACACTTTAAATTCGCACAAAAAAATTATTGTCCCAATATTCGTAGAACGAATATTCGACTTGCCTTGGGGGTATCAACTTTTAATTTATTCAATTAATTTGTGACTAGGAAAATTAAAGTGCGGAAGAGGAAAATCGGTGAGAAAGTGAGTCGCTACATTTCTTTAATTTAGGGCCAATTGAAAAAAAAAAATTCAAAAATTTTGGAATTTTTTTTTCAAAAATTTGCGGTTTTTTTTTTCTTAAATTTTCCATGTCACTAATACAAAATTGAGAGAAAAATGAAATTTTTTTTTTTTTCATTTTTGATAAAAATTATGACATTTTCAGAGCGAAATTCTTGCTCCTTTAATGTTTTCAAAAATTCGATCAGTGAGAAAAAAAACGGCTGGCTGGATTAAATTGAAACTTCGTAGGGTTTTTGTGGGTATATTGAACAGTAAAAGGCACACTTAACATTAGTGGTTTCCGCAATATTTTTGATTGGGCGCTTGATTTTCCAAAAAACCACAAAAAGCCCTTTTTTGATCGCTTTTTCAAATTCATGTAATGATCCTCAACCTCAAAATATCTGTGCGATCATTGGTTGCTGAGATATTGGTAATCAAAGACAAAATGATCTTTTTCCATTCAAACACCGATATCTCAGCGAGAAATGCTCGTATCGAGATTTTTAAAAAACCAAATTAAAGCTGAATAAACAAGCTATCCGGTCCCTATAGAGGATAAGTCGAAAAAAAAAATTCCACGTCCGTAGATTAAAAAAAAACCAAAAAAATTTCGAACATTTTTTTTTCGGTGGTTTTCTTATGATTACTCGAAAAATGATTTCAAAAAAAAATGTTCAAACTCAGATCCGAAAACTAGACACTTAGAGCTACAATTTGCTTTTTTTTTGCTGTACGACCATTTTTGTATGAGTTACAGCCTGTTGAAAATCCCCCAAAAATTTGGATTTTTTTCTTGCTCCCTAAATTTTTGTGCGCAGTGTAGGTATGCATAGCAATGTATATATCTATAGGTATCGTATATATGCGTATGTGTATATATATGTATGTATACGTATATACAGATATATATATATTGTTACATCGTTGGGCGAACAAATATGTTTTTAAAAAAACGTCGTTATCGCTTATCGAAGAGTTCTTCTTTATTTTATTGATTACCATCGTATGACGAAGTGCTGGCCTATATTGTTCTCGGAGTTTTCTCGTACTCGATGTCCAACGACTGTAATTTTATGCGCCGACTGATGACTCTTCTTTCACGATAGCGGCTTGGAGTTATACGTCAATCGAAGTGCGTAGTTGTATATTGTAGAATGTTCCTTGACGATCGATGAATGTTTACTGGACCAAAACTACGCTTAACTCGGCAACGATATGCTCGTGACAAATGAGAATGGTTTTGATCGAATGAATGCTTGACGATAAAACGCGCCTCTCGATCTGCAAGACGCTCTTATATACTATTTGGGAATAACGCAATACGCATTGGCTACATAGTGGGGAAAAAAATATCTCGTCACCGGGTGGCTTATTCCAGAAGGTGTCAGATTACACCGTTACATTCCTCCCTCCTTAAAGAATTTTGCTCCCCATAAATTTCCATATTTGACTGGTTGATTGTTTCGGTTTAAACAATTTTTGAATCAGTTTTGGCGACTCTTCAGATTCTTCTATTTCTGTAATTCTCGTCCTTTCATTATATTTTCCTCTTAATGATTCTTTAAGATGTATATGCTTGTTCCATCCGGGAATTTATTATAGATAAAAAAAATATATTTTTAAAGAAAAGAAATACGCAATTCGGACTGTGCGGTTAAATTTACGTTATTTTTGGATATGTGTATTTTCCTTCTATTTTCAGAAAACGGACGCCAGCCTTGGGATCCTGCCTTTAGTCGGGAATGTGCCCAACAGGGATGAGGATCAGGTCACAATCGGCAATTGGTAAGTATTGTTATAAAAAGTAGAAAATACAAAATTAGGGTAAGAGGGTAGAAAAGATAGTAGCGCGAATTAATCTAACTTACCCTTACGAGCGGCGGTGCGTAGCGGGTGGAGGGAGAGGACGCTGCTGTATCTGGAGGGAACTTCCGCGATCGGTGTGGACTATCTCAAACCGAATGGTGATTTCAGGGACAGCAAGTTCCACAGCAGGCCTCTGAGAAGACGATGTACACGCACCCATAGGAATGGAACCTAATCGTGTGCGGACTCAACGACCGATGAGGAATCAGCAACGGGTGAATCCACGACGTAAGAACTGATTTCTGGCTCGACGACGATAGAGGAAGATTCGACGTCGAATGAAATAACAGGAAATGTTACTTCGTGTTCAGGTGATGCAACGACCGTTGATGCTTCTGGATCACTGACAGGTGACGGCGGAGATACGCGACGGATCGAACGATCGTCCACGATATACACTCGCGAATGGAGGAGAGTATTTGAAATAATGCGCAGTCTTGCGCTAAGCGGTAATCGATTGAACCGTTGTTCTAGAGTTCTATTATCACCGCGGGAATGTCGACCCGATGTTTCACCTCGGCTAGACTGAGCGCGGCGTCGTTGGAAGTGAACACCTGCACGTCTTCTTGGCATTAGAGAAAAACACAAGTTAACTAATTAATTCGAAATAATTGTTTCAGGTATTGTCCCAGTTTCCAAGCTGTGGTACAGGTGCTTGGGCCTTAGGCAGCACACTCGCAACACTGAAAGGGATATGAATTCGTGCAAACGCAATAGCACTGAATTCAAATTTATTTTAGGAAATGAGATTGCACGGTAGACCGTGGTGACCGTGCCTGGCCACTAGGCAGCACGAAAGATCACCTAATCACCGGAAAAGGATGGGGACGTTTCGTGCTCAGCTAAGGAGCACTAAAACACAAGGCAAAAGTAGTAGAGAAACTTTGGATAAACTGGCACAATTCCTTTCACAAGTATTTTTTGAATACGCTTGTAATTCTGAATAAAAGATGCCGAAGAAAACGATAAGTGACACTTTTTTTATTAAATCGAGGAATTCAGGTTTAATGCAATAAATTAACACAAGGCGAAGATCACTTTTGGAGATTATCGATATATTGTTACAACTTTTAAAGATGAATGAAATCGCGGAGAATAGATTGAATATAATGAAAATAAACGTACGATATGAATATTCGTATAAAAAATCAAAAAGAGTATAACTGTTACCCAAAAAGAATCAAAGAGTCAAAAATGACAAGAGCTGATTTTCCAGCGTGCGGGTCCGACGAACGGAGAAGCGCGACTGACTGGTGGAGAGACCGGAGAACTGGTGAAGGAGAGGTACCCCTCCTTTTATATACTTCTCGAGTGGAGGCGGCGGCCATCTTGGTGGGGCCAGCATCCAGCGTCGTGGAAGTGGGCGCTGTTGTGACGTAGGCATCCTTCCTTCTCCCTTACTCTTATGGGACGGTATGGAGTACCGGCGTCTTTCTCTTTTGTTCTTACAGGATCAAATGGGACTCTTGATAAATTAATCCTTATTAATTTATCATTAGTCTTACAATTTATTACATTAGTTCATATTGTTCAATTTTTGTATGTGGTTTTACAATAAATGTTTCATAATTTCGCAACTTGTCCTGATTGTTTAATGTATGGTTTTTGTTATACAAGACTTGCAAATATTGAATAAAATTTTATTGTTATGTTCCTTCTATTTCTTTACACGACGGGTAAGTATTTCGTATAGGAATCGTTAGCTGTTATAATGTTATAGAACTTAAAGAAAATATCGGAGTATATATATAGGTATACTGACGGTAAAACATTTTATTAAAACATCTTATTAAATATCTATTAAAGTTAGCGGTGCGCGTTAGAATACGTTGCGCGTGTTAGAATAGGTTGATAGTTTTATTAGCATTGGTAACTTATTTTTACGTGGTTATTTTGCTATCAAAATTTATTATTAACATTCTAAAATAGCTAATATTGCTCTAAATTCAAGATTCAAAGTAAAATATACTATTCGAGACTACAGGGAACATTTATGAGATTTAACAATCACTCTATCTTGGATAACAAGGGATTTTGCATTAACAATTTTGGAACAAAGGAATGGTGCGTAGTTGGTTACAGTATCCGCCGGATGTTTAGTCTGGGTAGATAGCGAGGTGGCCCCGAGTTTTAATATCAATGTTTATGATACGTGATTTCTGTGAGATGTAGTTTTGAGTTACCAATAATATTGACGGGACGTGATTTCGATGGTGACCGTGCGCCTCGTGGCGACTGTCATGGCGGCTGCACGTAGAGCCAAGGTCCAAGTGCATGTGCACTGAGGTATTGGGGAACAATCATAGCGGGCCCCCCTTAAGGATGCATATACTGGGATGAAAAGGGATGCCTATGGGAGGTGTCATGGCGGCCTACAGGACCACAGGGGTTCCCGGAGGATTCTACGATATTAGCAGGATTCCAATATGGCGGCTGTTAGCCATCTTGGCGGCCCGAAACCATCATGGCGGCCTCCTTAGGTGAAGCATGCATGAGAAAACGCTATAGGTATACAGTAATACGGGGTAACCGTGGATTTGCAGGTTTTTTGAGTTTTTGGGAGAAAACAATGGCCGCCGGGGCCGCGAGTTGGGTCTATATGAAAGAATGGATTTTTAGGAAAATTTTGACACCCGCGGAACCGCGGTACGATTTTTAGTTTTGAGGGAAACGAATTTCGCGGGTCGCGACTAAGAGCAGGAGTATCAGGAGAACATGACGTCATAGGAAGTTGAAGCAAGATCTCCTCTTTTGAAAAATCGAAATTAAATAGGTCTAATTGTTTTAAAATTATGGGAAGGGTATAGTTGGAATCGGGATTTTTCCCTCTTTAATATGGCGGATACCCGTACTCATTTTAACCTAATTTTAACTATGTTTTAAGTAATTTCAACATCATTGGTTGGTCGTAAAAATATGGTATTTGGGGCGTTATTTACTACTGAATGTGCCATTTAATATTGTAAAAGTCAAGCTTTGAAAAGTTCTATTTTAACCTGGTTTTAAGCGTTTTTAAGGAGATTGAATTATTATTATGATTTCGTATTTATTTCATTATTATCCTTTTATTGCGTTATATTTGGTGACAAAAGGGTTTTACCTAATTTTATGTTTTATCCTACCCTTAAGGAATTTAAGGGGGAACAATATGTTTTTATGAAGTTATACATAGGCTTTATTTATTCTTAAGTGTATGTCGTATTATGTATATAATGCAGAATTACGTGATTATTTATATTTGGGCCATTTAGGGCATAAAAGTATTGTGAGACATATTGTTTCTTGTAAAAATAAAGAATTATATTATTGTTTACGTTGTCTATTTTATACTACATATAGAAAAATATGCCTGGGTAGTGGTGCTTAATACATATTCATATACATATACATATACTCATATACATATTGACTGGATTAAAATTGACGATTTGGCATTGAAAAAAACGACCGTTTTATAGGAAAGAAAGTAGACTTTTTTCATAACTACGCCATTTTGTTAGATTTTGATATTTTTCAAAAATCCTACCTCATTGTACAGGCAATACCTCTCAGTTTAACGACATTTTTTCCTTTTTCGGTTTCAGCTTCTCAATCGGCCGGAATCATGTCAGCAGTGGAGGAACCTTTTTTTTGGCGCCTCCTAAGGTAACGCATAAGTCGTTTGGATCTCAATATTTTTCTATGAAGAAATTATGTAATATAGGTCAAATATAGCCAAATATATTCTTAATTATCCGAAACATTTAATTGAGTACTTGTCTTAAAAAAAATCCGGAAAATTGCTCAAACTTTCAGCGTTCACACTGGTATAGTGCCCCTTGTATACCCCTTAGTAGTGCAAAATTGGGCCCTTTGCCCAAAGTGATCCGTCACCGCGATCGACGTGATCCCCTACCCCAAACGAATCCAAATAAACTCATCACCAGTAAAAACCGCCGTTATCGACGGAGGTTTTCCCCAGTTTCCCCGTGCCCCCCTGAAAATTCGATCCTCGTCAGAAAACGACCCACCGTGGGCTCGGATTGTTTTTTCAGCACCTGGCAAAAGTGACGTGACAAGTGTGCGATTATTTATATTTGGGCCATTTAGGGCATAAAAGTATTGTGAGACATATTGTTTCTTGTAAAAATAAAGAATTATATTATTGTTTACGTTGTCTATTTTATACTACATATAGAAAAATATGCCTGGGTAGTGGTACTTAATACATATTCGTATTCTTATTTGGAGTAACATAGTGTCTAGGGTAAGTATGTGGATAACTATGTTTGTTCTTTATGTTCTAGGTTATTTAATGGAGGGCAAAATCGCCAGGACGTAACATGCTCCGGTCGATCTATGGTCTGGGCGTTATTTCCAAAATTACAATCATCAAATATTACACATGGTCTTAAACAACAGGAAACTGTTTTTCTTAAGCATTTTCAAAGACCTATTTTATACATAATGTAAGTAGATATCACAGTTATAGCCGTATATCCTATATATTGAAGTCCATCTTGAATATGTTCTTTAATAGATTTTGATCTTCTTCGCAATGCTAATTCATTTATTTGCTCATTTATTTCTTCAATGTTTGTTCCTAAGTCTTGTAAATTGTTTGAATTGATATAGTTTTCAGAGATTGTACTAATATTCAATTCTTTTCCTTCAATCTTATGAATAAGTAGAAGATCTTTTATCTCCGTCTCGTTAAAGCCTCCTTGTAAAATTATATCAGATTCAACTGTTTTAATTATATTCGAGGTTTTTAATATAGCGTGTTTTGCCATTGCCAAACATCCTTTTTCAAGATGAACTTTTGCATTTGACTCAAGTTTTATTGTTTTTGGAGCATTATCAGGACATAGTATGTGAAGTGTTTCTTCTTTTACCGGTATTACAATCCAATCTTGTCCTGTTTTTAATTGAATGAACAGAGAACTTTCTAATTGCACGTATTTCCGTGTACACATATTTTCCTTTTTCTCGAGAATCATAGTTATTACACATGATGTGGAGGACTGCGTTGAATAGTCTGGATGTTTTCTTTGAATTAGATACATATTTTCCACCTTTTTTAGATTTTCAAATTCTACCACTTGTAGCGGAAAAAATCGGGTTTTCTTTTAATTAATTACAATATAATCTCTATCAATATGATATAATATGTATCCTTTTATCATTGAGTAAGTCGGAATCGCGATCGGATATAATATCTCATACATTTTTTCCTCTAATATCAATACTTCCAGAATATATATTAGCTTTTCTTGTATCACTGCAATTGTTAAATGACTTATGTCAATTAACGTGGAAAAATGCTCTTCAGTTAGCTGGACTGGGAAGAAATGAGGATAATTTGTATGGTTTCTCAAATTTTCAAATATAAGTTGTGGGGGAAGCGTTTGAGGATGCGCTATTCCATGTTTTCCATCGATTATTGCATTTAACAAATCCGTTATACTTGTCTTCAAATCTTGGTACAGCGTAACGTATCCGGATAATATTTCATTGATTTGTATATTAATTGTATTTCTTCTAGTTTCTTCATGCAAATTTTTTATATTCCCACTTAGTAACTTAAATTGCACAACCATGTCTCGAAAAGTTTTATCATTGCTCTTTAATTGGTTCATCATTAAAGTCGTCTGATTTTTTATTAAATGTGCTATTACCAAGGTATCATTTTGTAGTTTATCGATCTCGTCATTAAAATAAGTAGCGTCGGAGAATGACAATGTTCCAAAAAGCAGTTTTATTCCTTCTCCGACAATACTGAAAAGTCCTCTTTTTATTCTTTGACCGATTAAATGATATAATGTCTTTAGTTCACTTTCTAACATTTCATTTCGCTTGATTTGCGTTTTAATTTGTTGCACACTTTGACATATAAATCCAGGTTTATGTTGTAAGCATATATCGTATAATTCTTTAGTTTTATTCTTTAGTAAGAATACCTCTTTGGGTAAGTGACTAAATTCTATTCTTATGATTATTTTCCAGGTTTCGTGATAGACGTGTGTTTTTCCCATGGTTTCTAGATAAACCGATTTTTCATTCCCAATGTTGTTTACTTGTACCTGGCTGCGGATCATTGGGGTCAATAATGTCGTCATCAGTATCAGTATCGTCAATTGCGTCATCGGATTCATTTTCATCTGTAACATAGGGTTTTACATCTATTTTATTATATATTATGAAGTCGTTGCCTCTTCTTATAGCTACACTTTGTTCATTTAAAATTTCTTCTATTATGTACGGTCCTTCCCATGGACTATGTAGCTTTGACAATCCTGGTTGTTTTCTTTTAATTAGTACTTCTTGTCCTATTCTTAAGGATTTCGGAGTTCTTTGGGAAGTTAATCGTTCGCGCGTTTTGTTTTGGGATTTTTCGATTTTTTCTTTAGCTTTTTCACGGACTTTTTCTCGATATCTTCTTAACGAGTCATATTTTTCTTTTACCGTCATTTCGAGATCTTCGGCGTCCAAAGGAATATTTGGGGCATAACCAAATAAAAATTCGAAAGGTGACACTCCGGTCTTTTCATTCCTTGTCGAATTATAAGAGATCATGGCCCTTGATAATTGATTCACCCAATCGGTACTTTCCACCATGTAACTCCGTACGTAGTTGAGGATTTCCCGATGTGCACGTTCATTTTTTCCATTCGATTGTGGGTGATATACAGAGGTTGCGGTCCATTTGACCCTTAACTTTTCACACATTACCTCATGAAATTTACCTTTAAATTCGACGCCATTGTCCGTTAAGATTTCTTTAGGAATCCCAAAAATTTTACAATAGTTTTCCCAAAATTTTTCTAATACTTCTTGCGAATTCTTAGTTTTGAGCGGAGCTATTACCAAATATTTTGTAAGGTAGTCCTGTACAACCAATATATATTTATGACCATGACTTGCTGGAAGAGGTCCCATTACATCTAATGATACTTTGTCGTTGGGATTTACTGGGATATCAGGATTTCCTGGATTTGGTCTTGTCACCTGTGAGGTTAATTTTTCTTTTTGACATGTCTGACATCGTTGAATTATTCTTTCTACATCTTTTGTCATTCCGGTCCAATTATATTTTTGTCTCAATTTTTCTATAGTCTTTTGTGGTCCGTTATGTCCTCCGATAGTCGATTCGTGAAATTCTTTGATTATTCTTTCTCTTTCTTCTTGCGTGGTAGGGTCTTTCACTTGACTCGTAAAAATTATTAACTCTTTTTCCGGATTTACTTTTGTAAAAATATATTCAATCATTTCAAGTATTAATGCTCGATGTCTCGGATCTTTGATTCTAATTTCGATAGACTCACGATTAGGGATTCGTGCTCTTAATTCCGTCCACCAGACGATTTCATCTTCATTAGGATTGATTATTAGTCCTTTTTCGTTTAGATTGTCCGTTACAATGAGACCTTTTTTGTTTACTCGACCTTCTTTAATAAATATATTTTCAGATTTTTGATAATAGTACAGTCGTGCTGTCGCTGAAAAAACCCGGAATCGGAGAAAATTAGAAGACGGTTAGTTTTTTGACAGGTGATTTTGTAGGTGCCGCGGGTGCTAAATCCAAGTTTGCCTAAAGATCGGGGTGTAGGGTTCTTTTTTAGGGGATGAAAGGAGATGGGGGTGGATTAATGCCAAACTACAACCCCTACGTAGTCGGCGCCGTGAGACAAAATGTTCAGAAAAATCCGGGCTTTAGTTTTGTCCACAGCGCCGAAGTCGTCGAAGTTATTTTTGAGGGTGAAAAAATGGCGTGAAATTTTGAAAAATCCCTTTTAATTCAATAACTCTTTAGAAAAAAAACGTACGTTTTTTGTTCAAATGGGAACGTTGTAGCCTTTGAAAAGACGCGTCGATCGAGCATTCGATCATCACTCTCCGATACTATCTTTACCCCCAAAAAATGGTTAAAAATCCAAAAAAAAAAATAGTTTATTGAATAACTCAAAAACAATCGGTTTTTCGAGTATGGTTCAAATGTACGAAATGTAAAGAATAATTTTCTCCATATTTTCGTTGCTATGGACCACCCTTGAATTTTGATTTTCCAACCCCTCTCGGGGGTTGAAGATTCAAAATGAAATTCTGGAAAAACTATTGACGGCACGAATTCGCCGCCGTGGAAGAATTTGTAGCTTGAACCCTCAGCTACATTTTTGTCCACAGCGCCAAACTCGTATCTCTTTAGTTTCGGTCAATAGTTTGCCCAGAATTTCGCTTTGAATTTTCAACCCCTGAGAGGGGTTCGAAGAAACAAAATTCAAAAGTTGTGCATAGGAACGAAAATATAGAGAAAATTATTCTCTACATTTCGTACATTTGAACCATGCCCGTAAAATCGATTGTTTTTGAGTTATTCAATAAACATTTTTTTGTTAATTCTTCAACAATTCTTTTGGGGGCGAAGATATTATTGGAGAGGGTTGATCGAATACTCGATCGACGCATCTTTTTAAGGGCTACAACGTTTCCATTTGAACAAAAATTGTATCAATTTGTCCTAAAGAGTTATTAAATAAAAACAGATTTTTCAAAATTTCGCCCCACTTTTTCACCCCCAAAATGAACTTGAACGACTTCGGCGCTATGGACAAAAATAAAACCAAGATTTTTCTGAACATTTTGTCTCCCGGCGCCGACCTCGTGGGGGTTGTAGTTTGGCATTAATCCACCCTCATCCACTAAAAAAAACCCTACCCCCCGATTTTTAGGCAAACTTGGTTTTAGCACCCGTGGCACCTACCAAATCATCTATCAAAAAACTAGCCTTCTTCTAATTTTTTCCGATTCCAATATACAGCACGACTGTACTATAAGAGTCTTTTTCTTCTTGAAAGTTATCATAGCTTGGAAATGTTTCGTTTATGAATTCTTCCAAAACATCAGGGATTTCATCATCCAAAAGATTTATCCGAGATAGAGCGTCTGCGTTTGCATGAGATTTTCCTCTTTCTATGAATGATTTCAAAGTCGTATTCTTCCAATTTCCATTTCCACCTCATTAACCGTGAAGAGGGATCTTTCAAATTCATTAACCAAGTTAGTGGTTTATGATCCGTGATAATCTTGAATTTCCTTCCATAGAGAAAGTGTCGATAATGTTTTACTGCCCAAACAATTGCAAGTAATTCTTTTTCTGTAGTCGAATAATTTTGCTCGGCAGGATTTAACGTTCTTGACGTATACGAAATAGGTTTGTCCTTTCCTAGTTCTCCTTGAGATAGTATTGCGCCTATTGCTTTTCCACTAGCGTCTGTCGATAGTATAAATGGTTTGGTCCAGTCGGGATACGTCAAAATAGGTTCCGAACAAAGTGCGTTTCTTAATGTTGTAAATGATTTTTCTTCTTCGGTCGTCCATTGCCAAGTGGTCTTTTCTTTTAATAGATTTGTCAGGGGTAATGCTTTCTTTGAAAAGTCTTTGATGAATTTTCGATAATAGCCCACAAGTCCCAAGAATTGTTTGATTTCTTTCTGATTTTTGGGTTTTGGATAATTTACGATTTTTTCTATTCGTTCAGGATTTGGCTTAATTCCTTCTTTTGAAATGACATGACCCAAATAAGTTAATTCCGGTTTCAGATATTCACATTTGTCAGGTTGTAGTTTTAATTCGACATCTCTGAATCTTTGAAAAAGTGTTTCTAGATTTTTGTTGTGTTCATTTAGAGTTTTTCCAAATACAATGACGTCATCCATATACACAAAGCAATTATTACCGATTAGTCCTTGTAATCCTTTATTCATCATTCTTTGAAATGTCAGGGGTGCGTTCTTTAATCCAAAAGGCATTCTATTGTATTAATAATGACCATCCTTTGTCGAAAATGCTGTCTTTATTTTATCTTTTTCTTTCAATCCAATTTGATGAAAACCAGATGCAAGATCGAAAGCAGAAAAATATTTAGCGTTTCCCAAATTGTCTAAAATTTCGTCAATATTTGGTAAGGGATAAGCATCTTGTTTAGTTTTGTCATTAATTTTTCGATAGTCAATTACTATTCGCCATTTCTTTTTTCCAGACGCATCCGATTTTTTTGGTACAATCCATAGCGGTGAATTATATGGTGAATCGCTTTCTCGAATGATACCCTTTTCAAGCATTTCCTTAATTTGTCTTTTAATTTCTTCTTGATGGATGGGTGGATATCTGTATTGCTTTGTGTGAATCGGTTTTTCGTCAGTTAAATCTATCGAATGTTCTACTAATCGAGTCATAGGAAGTGGATCTCCTGGTAGAACGAAAATGTCATGATATCTTTTGATGATTTTTCAAATTTCTTCTTTTCCTTCTTTAATGTGATTCAATCGAGTATTTTCAACAAGTAACTTTTCTCTTTTATTCGTCAATTCAGGGATCTTATAATTTTTAATATCCAAATGGTTAATTGGTTCGGCTTTTAACTTTCTTGTACAACCGTCTTTGTCAGTCCAATTGGGAATAGGAAATGTAGCTTGTCCGTTTTGAACATTTACCAATACATCGTAATCTTTTAATTCTATTTTAGCGTATCCATTCAAAATTCCTTCGATGTCAAATGTACGTAAACAGTCAGTTCGTGCGGGCATATTTGTTTCTCTTTTTGGTGGATCTTTTGTAAATGTTCTTGGTCCAAATTGAAGTACGTGCTTACCCATGTCCCATTTTGCTTCGAATTGCTCGAGTAAATTTAATCCAATTAATCCGTCTTCTTTCATTGGCAAATTTGAAGGGATTACGTGAAGCTCGACTGGTTGGGAAAATAATCTTGTATCAATTGTTCCTTTTGTTTTCAAAGTTTCGTTCGCAATTGTCGTAATTCTTTTTCCATTCTTAATTATTTTTGTCGGATCATTTAATAATTTCTTTTTTATCAATGATATTGTGGAGCCCGGATCAATCAAAAATATTCCCTCTTTGGTGTCATCTAATTTTAAAAGAATGTGAGCGAGTTTACATTCTTTGTTTCGGATGCTGCAAATTCTTGTGATATTTGTTCGTTTTCTTGGACATGATGGGTTTGAGGAGGATCTTTGGAGTTTTGAGGAGCATTTTGAAAAACCCGTTTGTTAAATTGTCTGTTGTCAAATTGTTTTTTCCTACATTCTGAAAGTACGTGTCCCGGTTTTTTACAATAATGACACATTTTTTGGAAACCCTTTGTAAATGTTTTGTCGCTTTTGTTTTTACTTTTATGACTTTGATAATGACTTGAACCCTGATAACTTTTTTCTGTCAGATTATTCATTGATCGAGTTTTCATGGTAATTTCGGCTTTAATCGCAGAAGTAATCGCTTCTTTTATATTGTTTGGATGTTCGGTTTTTACATCTAAACGAATTTCTCTTTCTAAACCTTCTAGAAAATCTGTAAGACCCTTTTTCTTTTCTTCGTCGATTAGGATTGTTTTATGACTTGGCGGAATAGACGTTTTGTTTAAAATTGATTTGATTGCCAAATCGTGTATTCTCATGAATCGTTGTGAATATTCGTTAATCGATTCTTTTTGTTTTTGTCTACAATTCATCCTTTGGAGTTGAAAAACAGTTAAATCGTCGTGACTACCGTAATTAATTCGCAAGATATTTTTCAATTCAGTAAAATTATCAATATTGTCCGCTCTAATTTCTACTTTTGCTCTTCCTTTTAACTTTGATCCTAAAATCATCGCAAGTAGGAGACTTTGTTTGTTTCGATCTGTATTCTTTTTTGCGCTTTCAACTTGATAAATGAATGTTTCTACAGGCATATTTTCACCATCGAATTCAGATATTGTAATTAGTAATTCTTTTAGCGATGTTACATGGCCAGTCTCATCTTCGTCTTCAGTTATGTCAGATCCGTAATCATTTGTTTTTACTTCGACTTTCGATTCAATGTTCTCTATTCTCTTTAAAAGATCTTGAGAAATTTCGGATTCATAACTGTTTGTTTTTGTTTCAACCTTTGATTCAATGTTTTCCATTCTCTTGAAAAGGTTTTGAAGTCTTTCTATTTCTTCCATTTCTTACCTTGGCGCAATATCGATCGTCCTTGAATATAACGAGCGTTTCCTCTTCCTTGACGAGGATTTCTTCTTTCTTCAATCAGGATGGGCTGTCAATCACTCCGTATTGGCACCCGTCTCTTGATTAGTTGCCGATGTCCTTCTTCGATGACTGTCGCGTGATGATTCCGTCGAGATGTTCCCTCAGGATGATCCTCTCGGATCCTCGTTGGTTTCACACGAGACCTTCGATTCGATGAGTCGTCGTCGGATGTCCCTCAGGTGTTCCGTTTGACGATCACAAGTTGAACCGGATGAGGTGAAAAGATGTTTTGAAGTCAACTTTTGATGATGTATTGGATATCCGTTGAGATTTCACGACAATGTGTTTTCTCCTTTGGAATCCTTGACTTTCACCGATTTATGTTGAACTTCCTTGTTGACATCCACCGTTGAATTCGAAGTGCTCTCTATTGTTTTAAGCACCAGTCTATTCGGGAGACCCTTCTTATTGAGACATCCCACCGCTGCCACCAATTTATATGTTACACCGTTGGGCGAACATATATGTTTTTAAAAAACGTCGTTATCGCTTATCGAAGAGTTCTTCTTTATTTTATTGATTACAATCGTATGACGAAGTGCTGGCCTATATTGTTCTCGGTGTTTTCTCGTACTCGATGTCCAACGACTGTAATTTGATGCGCCGACTGATGACTCTTCTTTCACGATAGCGGCTTGGAGTTATACGTCAATCGAAGTGCGTAGTTGTATATTGTAGAATGTTCCTTGGCGATCGATGAATGTTTACTGGACCAAAACTACGCTTAACTCGGCAACGATATGCTCGTGACAAATGAGAATGGTTTTGATCGAATGAATGCTTGACGATAAAACGCGCCTCTCGATCCGCAAGACGCTCTTATATACTATTTGGGAATAACGCAATACGCATTGGCTACATAGTGGGGAAAAAAATATCTCGTCACCGGGTGGCTTATTCCAGAAGGTGTCAGATTACACCGTTACAATATATATATATATATATATATATATATATATATATATATATATATATATATACGTGTGTATTCGCGTAGAATAAAGGACGCGATCGGTATATGTATATGGAGAATGGAGGGCAAGATCGCCAGGACGTAACACCTTCATCCTTCTGATTCCTTCTATGGGCCCTGGTCACGAGTAGGTTGGTGACGGAATTCCAAATGGCCCCGAATAATGCGAAGCTGCATCCGTATAACGAATGCAGTGTGTATCCATGGATGATGGTATCGATGGCTGATTTGATGATCGAATAAATAGCCATGATGCCGAGAAAGCCTGCGCTGACGATTCCGAATTTCTCGAAACCGTTCCACAAGTTCTCGAAAGCGTTGGTCGCGATGTGCTCCAAGATGCTTTCGTCCAAAAGATTTTTCAGAGATACGGTTCCTGGTGGGATAGTGTATCCAGATGATCCGCGAGCCAAGTTATTTAGTAGCGCTGGTCTTTCGGCGGGAAACATGATACGATCGCGTAGTTCTTCCATTTCTTCATTTGTATAAATTCCACTTGTTGCAAGGTTTCCAACCGGTGTGTAACCCCACGTAGGTGTAGTCATTGGGCGTAATATTTGCGGAGGTGGAACTTCGATTGGGTGTGGGGCAAAGCGGTACCATGCCCCGTCAATGAGATATTGTGCCGGAAGAAGAGGGTTGCAAGAGTGTCCCAGCCTTGAGAAGCGTGCGCGAAATTGTTGAAAGAAAATATGACTGGTTACGATGCGTTACCGGTAACTCGAGAAAACATTCTTCAGTTCTACGAAGAGTACATTCCACAGGAACGCACTTGACGATATGGGCTACTTCGCCGGCGATGATGGCCATGCTCCCTGGACTTCTTGTGACTGCTCGGGCGAATTTTTCCGGTAATATTGATGCGGTTGCCAGAGCTCTTCGAAGTACCTGTTGGTCTAGGTTGCATCGTTGGGTCAAAACATCCTTGTATAACGCTTTTATTTGAGTTTTAATGTGTTTTTCCACATAAATAAATTTTGAGTTGACGTATGAAAATATATCCAAATTACTGACGCGGACCTTTCGGCGTGAGGCGAACGTTTGGCCATTCCGAGTTTTCAAGATAAATAATTTCGGATGTTCCGTTCGGATTAGAGTATAGCCGCAGACGGGTTTCTTGTTCCTAACGGCCAGAGCAAATGTGGTTTCTTGAGTAGATAATGTGTACACATCAGGTGTCTGGACAGAATTTTCGATAGTGCGGAGTTTCGTTGCCATGCCATCGTAGAGGACGTCATATCAATTGAAGAGGCACGTGTCCACAGGTTCCGTTTTCCAAAAAGCTTGGTTCCCTTCGACGTCCGTGCATTGACCTTCGCACAATTGACATTGGGTGGTACTCTGGAGGATAATACGGTTGGTCGCCATGTTGACCGATGCCTCATAACTGGAGAGGGTGATTTTGGGAGAAGCCTGGACCACTACGTTGCTCCAGGCACCAAAAGGGTCACTATATTGGGCGCCGGTGCAACTTCCTTCGTTGGTAAGCGTTCCAGCAAGCGTAAGACTCCTTGATGTAGTACTATTTCTCTTTAGATCGGTGACGATAGTGGAAAAACCAATTTGGGTGATTCCGGTTTCATGGACCTTGCGGCAAGTTTTGTCGTCTAGTTCGTGGAGATAGATTTGACGACCATTTCGGACTATTGAGTTGTGCGAATTCATGCCGCAGTTGTATAGCGTCCTGTCAACTTCGATTTTACATTCGATGACCTCGGTTGTGGAGAATTACGAGAGTTGCAGCAGTTGAATTCTCACAGGTATCGGGGTTGGGTCAATTATAGGTATGTCGCAAGCTCCGATGTCGGTGAGAGAAACGGTAGTGACGTTGAGTGTGGGGGCGCCGCAAATCATACCCGATGAGGCAGGCGGCTGTGCGCATGAGAAGAAAAATGATGGCTGTTGTCTTCGGCTCCATTCTGTAACCAATAACGAGAGTTTTGGTTACAGACGGGTGGCCCTTAATTTGTTTGTGTGTACGATGCGGGGTTTGTCTTGGTAAAGGATTTCAACGTTGCCCCCCGACAATATTTCGATTATTTCACGGTTCGGAATATTGGTCCCCGAATTTTCCTTTTTGGGGCTCCTTAAGCATTAATACGCGATCGCCAACCTTAAAGAATTTTGGGTTGATGATGCGATCGTAGTATTCCTTTGATTTTTCCTTTGCGTGTTTCAGGTTTTCGGCCGCCATTGTTTGAAGGCCATCTATGCGAGTAAACAGATCGGCGAGATATTCGGCGTAAGAAGGGTCCTGTGTCTCCTCGATTTAGTGATGGGCCGAAGGGTGACGAGCTAATCTGCCGAATACGAGTTCGTGGGGGGTATACCCAGTGCCTTCGTGACGACTCGTGTTATATGAAAACATGGCTAGATCTAGGTACTCGTCCCAATCGGAATTGTCGTTTACGTACTGCTTTAGATTTTCCATAAGTACGTGGTGGGAACGTTCTATTGATCCGTTACTCTAGGGGTGAAAGGCCGTTGTTTGATAAGCCTTAATTTTGAATTTTTTCGCCACAGCCTTCATTAGACTGCTACAGAAGTTGGATCCTTGATCGGCGAGAAGGGCACGGGGTGCGCCGGAACGTGCAATGAAGTTCTTCACGAACGCGGAGCTGATGTCCATCGATGAGGTTCGGCTCAGTGGAATAGCCAATGAATATTTTGTGAGAGATCTTGGAGAGTTAATATATACTGATTGCCGTTTTTTGTTAAAGGGAGGGGTCCCACTATGTCCATGGCGATTCTATCGAACGCGGCCCCAGGTGTGTCGGTAAGTATCATGGGCTGTTTTGTTTTTACGCGGACCAATTTTTTAAGTTGGCAGTTTCGACAATGTTGAATATACTCTTGGATCTGGACCTTCATATTTTTCCAGTAGTAGTACTCGCGGATACGTTTATACGTTTTGTTTACTCCTTTGTGACCGCCGATTAACGAGTCGTGCTTTTCTTTAATAATGTCCAGCCGATTTTCTTCGGGAGGAATTTGGACTAATTGACTGCAAATTATGAGCGAGATATTTTCCTCACGAAGCGTTTCGTACAGGGTGTTTTTAATTACAGCCCAACCGGTGCGATGGTCTAGTGGTTAGCGTGCTCGCCACTAAACCAGCGGACCGGGAGGTCCCGGGTTCGAATCCCAGTCGCGTACATTTCTTCGTGAAATGTTTTTCTTCGGCATTTCGCGGCGAAATAAGACTAGTTCCACGACTGGGGGGCGAACTCGATGACCGGCTGTATTGGTGTAGGTTTTCCGCAGTTTCCCTATACCCATGACGGAAATGTCATGATGAATATAATACAGAGGGGGAAGTCGGCTGCGGCCGCAAGAGGGGGGACAGTGAGAAAGATGAAGTAAAAAGGAGAGTAAACAGTAGAAGACAGAAACGGGCACAGTGAGGGGAAAAGAATAGGTAACAAACGCGAGAAGCGTGTACCTAAGGAAAAAAGAAACCAATTACAGCCCACGGCACGTTGCCGATGGAGGGCGTTTTAGCAATACAAACTTCCTTAAGGCACAACTCGCGAATCGCGTTCCTCAGGGAGTCACAAATTTCCTGGAGATCTAAGATCTCGAGGGTATCATGAATACTGCCTAGAATGGGCAGTGCGATTATTTGTTTTGATTTTACAATTTTGAATTTTACCCGCAGGTACGCCAACTCCTCTAATTTAGGGAAGACGTTTTGTTCCTGGAGGTCCTTAGCGCCTTCGTCAAGTGGTTGCCCGGTCATGGTTACGAAGACGACGTAATTATCTTTTTGCATATGCAGTCTATCGCGGGTTTCTACAATTTTCAGAGAGTTTGATAGATGTCGATTTCCTTCATTGATTTCAAATTGAGGATTCTCGTTATCGATTAAATTACTCTATTCGGATTCGTCGTCCGACTCGTCATCACTTTCGGGTATACCTTCGTTATCATCTGAATTTTCTTTGTTATTTTCTATATCTTTTTCAGGGTGGTCATCCCTGAAGGGGGAGACCGAAAAACGATCCAAGGATGGATTCGATGGAAGATCGGGTGGAACAGCGCGGTCGAGTTCCGGAGGGAAGTCCAGCGTGACATCTGGAAGGGTTCCTGGAGAAAGGAGGGGAGGGGGTACACTGGGGGGTTCCTCCACATCCGTTCGTTCAAAAGGTAAGTTTCGTTCTGCTTTTCTATTTAACTGTATTTGTTCGGCAAGATTGAAGCCTAGGAAGGGCTCACCTTCAATTGACTGTAACGATAGCCTTCTTGGAGCAGTGCTCGTATGGGCTTTTGTTTCCTTTGATTTTTTTCGTTTCTTTTTAGGTGGAGAGAAGATTTTCTCATCGTCCGAAGAGACGTTTTTGTTCGGCGTATGTTTTGTCATGAAAATCGTTTTTTGACTAGGAGGGTTTCGGGATAGAGCGTCAGCGTTGCTGTTTGCTTTTCCCGGTTTGTAAATTATTTTGTAAGTGTAGTTTGCGAGACTAATTCGGCAATGGACCAGCCGGTTGGCCGGGTCCTTCACCGAGTGAAGCCACACGAGAGGCTTGTGGTCGGTGACCAATACGAACTCTTGTCCATAGGCATAAGGTCTGAAATTGTTTACGCTGTATAAGATGGCAAGAAGTTCTTTTTCGATTGTAGAATAATTGAGTTCGTGTTTATTTAGCGTACGTGAAGCGTAACTAATGGGTCGGTCCTTGCCGATTTCCCCTTGGCTAAGGACGCCCCCGACCGCGCTATCTGATGTGTCGGTCGTGATAATAAATGGTTTTGAAAAATCTGGGTACTGTAGTACCGGTTCTTTACAAAGGGCATCGCGAAGTGTTGTAAATGCTTTCTCTTGAGCATTGGTCCATTTAAAATGCGACTCCTTTTTCAGTAATAACGTTAGTGGTTTTGCGGTCCCGGAAAATTTTTCGATGAAGCGACGGTAATATCCCGCGAGACCTAGGAATTGTTTGATTTTCTTTGGTGTAGTTGGTCTGGGATAATCCTTCAGAGCTTCGAGTTTTTTAGGGTCAGGTTTTACCCCATCTTCACTGATTATGTGGCCCAGGTAGGCCACCTCGCATCTTAAGAACTCACACTTATCGGGCTGTAATTTTAGAGTCGCCCGTCTTAATCTTTTCGCGAGTTGATTAAATTTTTTCGCATGTTCGTCCAAGGTTTGTGCGTAAATGACGATGTCGTCAAGATACACGAACAACTCGTTGCCTTGTAGACCGGTGAGAACCTGGTCCATCAAGCGCTGAAATGTGGCGGGCGGGTTTTTGAGCCCGAATGGCATACGAGTGAATTGGTAGTGACCGAAAGGGGTCGAAAACCCTGTTTTGTGTGCGTCGTCGGGGTGCACCTTAATCTGGTGGAACCCGCTGGCCAAATCAAATACGGAAAAATATTTCGCATTCCCAATTGATCTAAAATTTTCGAAATTTGCGGGAGAGGGTAAGCTTCACCAATGGTTTTTCATTGAGATTGCGGTAATCGATGACCATCCGCCATCTTTTGTTCACTTGGGAATCGGCTTTCTTTGGTACGAGTCAGAGGGGTGAACTATAAGGAGAGGTTGACGGTTCGATAATGTCTCCCGATATTACATCGTTTACCTGCTTCGTGGTCTCCTGTTTATGAGTAGGGGGAAAACGGTATTGACGCGTAAAAACGGGTTGATCGTTCGTTGTAATTATTCGATGGTTTAGAGCGTTGGTGAAACCGAGAGGAGAACCCGGGATGTAGAATAAATCCAAATTTTCTTTAATAATAGCGTTTACATTTTCACGTTCTTCTTCGTTAAGGTGATCAAAGCGTAATAGAGCCAAAACTTCTTTCAGATTACTTTCTTTTTCAGCTACCAATACCCTCTTTCTTGGGGCAATAAAATCAAAAGTCTTCTGTTCCGACATAATTTTTTCCGGAAAAGGTAGAGAAACAAGAGGACCCGCTTTGTTTGCCTCCGGCTGTTCTCGAGTTATCGGGGCTGAAGTGGTCAAATCAATGTCCGTAGAAACTTTCGAACTAAACTCTTGGGCAGTTACGTACGGAATTTCCATACAAAGATCGTCCTCAGTGGCATTATGAGCCATCAAATGTGCAATTCCATTCTTAATCGTCACGAGTGCTTCGCCCATAAAAATCCCTTCTCCGAAATGGAGCCTCGGGATATACCCTTCTTTAATTCCGGGATTATTTATATTGACATAGCATACAACTTTTGAACGATTGGGAATGGTTAATGTTTTCTTCGAGACAAAAGGAATTACTTGATCACCATAACTCAGTTGTTCGTGCTTCCAATCAATAACGGCCTTATTTCCGGCCAAAAATTCGGTTCCTAGAAGGGCGTGTTGCGCGATAGGAAACCAATCATCTACCACGTGAAATTTGACGGGAGTATTGTTCACTGTTAATACTACAGATCCCAGAGTTCTCACGGGTGTCGGCGAAATGCCGTCCAACCTTAAAATTTCGGAATTGTTGATATAGGTGTTCACGACTTGATTTTTCACCAAATTTACCTCGGCGCCCGAGTCGATCAAAAATTCTGTTGGACCAGTTAATTGTGGGCAATCCATAAATACCGAAGGGGTAGTTTCCGAATTACTTAGGAGGACCCCGACGGTTCGCACGGTTCGGCGGCGATGATTCGTACCGGGCGCTCCTGGCGCTGTGGGTCCCGTGGGGAGGCCCTGTCCATGGGACTGTTGTTCGAGTTTTTTGGATCGGAATTTTGTTTATTCCGTTCGTCATTTTGCTTCCGATAGCACATGGCCTCGGAATGGCCTGGTTTTTGGCAACGACTACATGGAGGGCGCGGCCTATTATTATCGCTATCGTTATTAGCGCGCGAACCATTATTTACATTGTTATTATTATTATTATTCTTACTCGCGTTTCGTTCATTGTTATACGCGGGTATGTGCGCGGGCCTTTTTTCGGGAAACTTTTGCCAGCAGTTTTCCGAGGGGTGAGGTCGAGCGCAATGAGATCACGTCGTTCTTCCTGAAGGGGAGAACGTTTTGACAGGGACAACGCTGGGTTTGTTTTCCACGCGGTTATCCTTAAAGTGAGCGCGGTCGCGCTCCATATCTTTTTCGACCTTAACGGCCTTGGTAAATGCGTCTTCCAGATTAAGGAAACTTTCGAGTTTTAATCGTATGCGAAAATCGGGGGGAAGCCCCTTAATAAAACAATCGAGCGTATCATTGTTAAGTGTGTTACGATGATTTGAATGAACGAGTCCGTGATTGTCTACCTCCGCCTCGAGGATTGCCGTGTGGAGATCCTTTACGCGGCTAATGTAGTCAATGATGTGTTCGGTTTTACCCTTCGAGATATTTCCGAGTTCGCCTCGGAATTCGTTGAGGGTTTTCGCGGCTCCGAATAAAGTTCTGCGGCGGTCCGCAAAATCGTTAATGTTATCAAAAATATAGTCTTCCAAAGCAGTTGCGGTATGACCTTTTAATTTGTTGCGCAATAATTGCGTAAGACTCGGTTCGAGATGAGGGGAAAACATATCCCTAGGTCTTTTACACGATCGAATAAAACGTAAGACGGGGATGTTATACCCGTTGAACGTAGGGACTGATTCTAATGCGTCCTTGAATTTTAAGTTTGGGTTCCTCGGTAGGTTGTCGATGTTATGCTCATCGTGAAAGCTACGGCGTTCGGGGAGAGAAGATTCGCGATGTGGCGAGTAGCGCCTTTCATTCTTTATTTCGTGAACTTCGGTTTGTAAGTCCCCGAATCTCGAGATTATGTGTGAAAGCGCTTTGTGAATGGAGGAAAGCTGTTCTTGGGTTTCCGATGGGTCAGGCATCTCTGAAATATTTCGACTTCTTTCGTCATCGAGGGTTTGAAGGGCCTTAATTCGCTCTCTAGTTTCTATATCTTTTTCGTGAAGACCACGTTCTTGCTCTTGCAAAGTTTCGCGTTTTCTATCAATTTGTTCATGGAGTAGGCACAACTCCTCCTCGTTTAAAGCACGAGCTTGTGATCTAGTAGTAGACATTTTGAAGGGTTACGAAAAATGTCGAAGTTATGGACGATAATTTATATTTGAACTGAAAAATTGATCAAATGTGACTGATATCCCACCGCAGCCACCAAAATGTTAATCCTGTTACGTCCAGAAATTTATTATAGTTAAAAAATATATATTTTTAAAGAAAAGAAATACGCATTTCGGACTGTGAGGTTAAATTTACGTTTATGTTGGATTAGCGTATTTTTCTTCTATTTTCAGAAAGCGGACGCCAGCCTTGAGATCCTGCGTTTAGTCGGGAATGTGCCCAACAGGGATGAAGATCAGTCACAATTTGATCGGTAATTAATTATCACTCGCGTGAATAGGGTAGTCGGTAAAGACAATAACGAGTGGTAACGTGAACATGCGACTTACCCTACGAGCGACGGTGCGTAGCGGGTTTATCGACGGGTGATCAAGTACCCGAGTGCAACTTCTTCCGTCGGTGATGACGGTCTCGAGACGAAGGGTGACTTGTTACGTCCTGAATTGGGAAAGTAATAAAAGAGAGAGAATGGGAAGACAATGATTTTAATTTAATTCGATTTTATTCTTTACAGGTACACGGACACCAGAAGTCACGTGCTGAGTTGGGTGAGTAATAAAAGGAGAAAATGAAGAAACAGAATCTAATTTATTTTGACTTTTACCTTTTTTCCAGGAACACGGATCAAGAGAAAAAGTGTCCTACCTTTGGTCGGGAATGCGCTCGACGGGGACGAGGACCAGGTCACAATCGGCAATTGGTAAGTATTGTTATAAAATGTAGAAAATACAAAATTAGGGTAAGAGAGTAGAAGAGATAGTAGCGCGAATTAATTTAACTTACCCTTACGAGCACCGGTGCGTAGCGGGTGGAGGGAGAGGACGCTGCTGTATCTGGAGGGAACTTCCGCGATCGGTGTGGATTATCTCAAACCGAATGGTGATTTCAGGGACAGCAAGTTCCACAACAGGCCTCTTATAAGACGATGTACACGCACCCATAGGAATGGAATCTAGTTGTGTGCGGACTCAACGACAGATGGACTATCAGCAGCAGGTGAATCCACGACGTAAGAACTGATTTCTAGCTCGACGACGATAGAGGAAGATTCGACGTCGAATGAAATAACAGGAAATGTTACTTCGCCTTCAGGTGATGCAACGACCGTTGATGCGCCTGAATCGCTGACAGGTGACGGCGGAGATACGCGACGGATTGAACGATCGTCCATGATATACACTCGCGAATGGAGGAGAGTATTTGAAATAATGCGCAATCTTGCGCTAAGCGGCAATTGGTTGAACCGTTGTTCTAGAGTTCTATTATTACCGCGGGAATGTCGACCCGATGTCTCACCTCGGCTAGACTGAACGCGGCGTCGTTGGAAGTGAACACCTGCACGTCTTCTTGGCATTAGGGGAAAACAAGTTAACTAATTAATACAAAATAATTTGTTTCAGGTATTGTCCCAGTTTCCAAATTGTGGTACAGGTGCTTGGCCTCTAGGCATCACACTTGCAACACTGAAAGGGATATGAACTCGTGCAAATGTAGTAGCACTGAATTCAAATTTATTTTAGGAAATGAGATTGCACGTCAGATCGTGGTGACCGTGCCTGGCCACTAGGCAGCACGAAAGATCACCTAATCACCGGAAAAAGGATGGGGACGTTTCGGGCTCAGCTAAGGAGCACTAAAACACAGGGTAAAAGTAGTAGAGAAAATTTGGATAAACTGGCACAATTCCTTTGACAAGTATTTTTTGAATATGCTTGTAATTCTGAATAAAAGATGCCGAAGAAAACGATGAGTGACACTTTTTTATTAAATCGAGGAATTCAGGTTTAATACAATAAATTAACACAAGACGAAGATCACTTTTGGAGGTTATCGATATATTGTTACAACTTTAAAGATGAATGAAATCGCGGAGAATAGATTGAATATAATGAAAATAAACGTACGATATGAATATTCGTATAAAAATCAAAAAGGATATAACTGTTACCCAAAAAAAAAGAATCAACGATTCAAAAATGACAAGAGCCGATTTTCCAGCGTGCGGGTCCGACGAACGGAGAAGCGCGACTGACTGGTGGAGAGACTGGAGAACTGGTGAAGGAGAGGTACCCCTTCTTTTATATTCTCCTCGAGTGGAGGCGGCGGCCATCTAGGTGGGGCCAGCATCCAGCGTCGGGGAAGTGGGCGCTGTTGTGACGTAGGCATCCTTCCTTCTCCCTTACTCTTATGGGACGATATGGAGAACCGGCGTCTTTCTCTTTTCTTCTTACAGGATCAAATGGAGCTCTTGATAAATTAATTCTTATTAATTTACCATGAGCTTTACAATTTATTACATTAGTCCATATTATTCGTATTCGTGTATATGGTTTTACAATAAACATTCCATAATTTCGTAACCTGTCCTGGTTGCTTAATTTATAATTTTTGTTATGCAAGTCTTGCAAATATTGAATAAAATTTGATTGTTATTTTCCTTTTATTTCTTTATACGGCGGGTAAGTATTTCGTCTAGGAATTGTTAGCTTGTTATAATGTTATAGAACTTAAAGAAAATATCGGAGTATATATAAGTATACCTGCGCGTAAACGGTTTTATTAAAATATCTTAATATGTATTATAATAAGCGATGCGTGTTACGTCCTGGGTCTCCACCCTCTTCAAACCAGAAAAACCTCAAGGAATCGACAAATACACGTAAATATACAATAATTGTTACGTCCCGGCGATCTTGCCCTCCATTAAATAACCTAGAACATAAAAAACAAACACAATTACCCACATATTTGTCCTAAACACGATGCTACTCCAAATAAGATTACGAATACGCATTAAGAACCACTACCCAAAAATATCTTTGCTTATGTAGTATAAAATAGACAACGTAAACAATAATATAATTCTTTATTTTTACAAGAAACAATATGTCTCACAATATTTTTATGCCCTAAATGGCTCAAATATAATAATCACGCAATTCTGCATTATATACATAACACTACATACACTTAAGAATAAATAAAGCCTATGTATAACTTCATAAAAACATATTATTCCCCCTTAAATTCCTTAAGGGTAGGATACAAAATTAAATTAGGTAAAACCCTTTTGTCACCAAATATAACGCAATAGGAGGATAATAAAGAAATAAATACGAAATCATAATAATAATTCAATCTCATTAAAAACGCTTAAAACAAGATTAAAATAGAACTTTTCAAAACTTAACTTTTACAATATTAAACGGCACATTCAATAGTAAATAACGCCACAAACATCATATTTTTACGATCAACCAATCATGTTGAAATTACTTAAAGCATAGTTAAAATCAGGTTAAAATGAGTACGTCTATCCGCCATATTAAAAAGGGAAAAATCACGATTCCAGCTATACCCTTCACATAATTTTAAAACAATTAGAACTATTTAATTTCGATTTTTCAAAAGCAGAGATACTTGACGGGTTGCCTACTTGCAGGGGCAATATACCTCTTGTGCCATCCTGTTCCCCTGATACTCGAATTTTAATTCGCGCCCCGCGAGTGTCCAAATTAACCCCTTACCTGTTACACACCCACAACCTGTAAAATTTCAATTTAAATTAAAAATAAGAGAAAGCTATATAGCACGTCTATCCCCGTAGATATTACTGGTACATCCTAAACTTCGAGGACAAACCAAAGTATATGCCCTCATACGGTCAGTAATTTCAGGGACCTAATAATCAATATATATATAATTTATAAGTACATTATCGAAGTTTAAGGACAATCTCAATACACATGGATGTACACTACGGGAACATTGAAACTATTAAGACAGTAATTTTAACCATAAAGTATATTAGGAGGACGCTCTCGCAATTTTGAGGACAAAGAATATACCTTTAAATACAGTTCAAGGACGTTCTCATAATTTTAAGGACAAATATATGTATACTCACGTATGCTTCGAGAACGTTCTAGAACCATCCAGAGAATTCGAGGACAATCATGAAAAGAACAAAGGATTGCATCACCAAATGCAAACTCAAGTCAGACAAAAGAAATTCCTAAGGGTCAGATTACACCTCGAGCTCGACCGAAAGAGATAAGGAAAGAATGCACACGTGCACTTACTACGCAATACCCAGAGGAATATTACATATAATCTAGAACCTTCTCGAACATTATAATTTTATTAAAAAACTCTAGTTAAAAATAAAAAATTGACTAAATGAACGTGGCTACTACGACAGTAATTAAAAATACGTATATTGACAACAAGAAATAATATTATATATGGAAGAAAAACGAATAAATTAAGAAAAAATAAAAATAAATTGTAAAGGCAATGGTAAATTAACAAAACAGATTAATTTATCAATGCTTCTAATTAATCAAATGTATATTCACAAAGAAAAACAACAGGGAACCGAAAAACAAAAAATTACGCCATAAGAGGGGAAGGCTCTCCGTCATCCCCACTCCCGCGGAAGACATATATACAGCAGGCCCAAACCGGGGCCCCTTAGTTCCAGCCGGTCTGTCCACGGAGCAACATCGCGTTCGGTCGCTCTGAAAATCGGTTATTCAATTATAAAAGATTGTAACTATATACGTACGAAAAGTGAATTATTGTGTCTGAGCCAACCAAGAGTCTCTTACCCAACCCATCGTCGTCTCTACGTCGAAACGCGCTAGAGAAAAGGGGTATAAAGAAAAATATTTTGAAATCAAGTGTTACTCACAGAAATTGAAAAAGAAATAGTAGAACAAATGTACGGAATAGATTGAAAAGCTACCCATACATTAACTTTCAATTATCCCGTTATTTGTGCAGATATCTATGCACGATAACTACCTAAAATAACCCCAAGTTATTAGTGCAGACACTTATGCACGATAAATTGTTCACCTTACCTTTGTCTATTCAACCTCTTCCGTATGCCCAGACGACGGGGAGGTAAACATTACCGTTTCCGTCGAGTTATTGCTGAAGCTATGGGCCAACTGCCTCGTGGCCCCAGGGGAAATAACAAGATTTCAAGGAAAAATTCAATAATCCCCGACAAATCATTATCGCCTTTCGACGGAGAATCGGTATCGCAAATAAATAGCGTCGCGTTTCCTATAATTGACTTCTATACGCAAAGTTTCCATGTCAAAGAATCTCTAAGTGTTGCAAACTATTTCTCTGCATCGAATATCGAAACATTCGTAAATCCTCATAAGAAATCATCAAGAGCTACGGAATCCTGCAGAGTTCAACCCAAGGTGATCTCCAATATCCCGGTCAACACTGAAATCCACCTGGTCGACAAGAAAGGGTGCATCCGAGTTATTCGCCCAATTTCCAGTGATTCTTCTCAGGTGAAACAATAGGAGCAACTCCGTAAGACTCGCTACGTTTCCACGCTTGGACGGTGAGTAGAACTTCCACGCTTACCTCATTCTCAATTCATTACTCACCAGATCTTCAAATCATTGATAATTTGATTACTTCTAACGGATTGATCCCCATCCCTAACCGGCGCATTCCCGTTTAAACTTCTGGGATCCCCTTTTACCTGTGAAATCTTTCTTTTTAACAAAATTTAGTATTATCTGAAACTAAAATAAAGAATTAAAACTTAATTCTACAACCACGACGTAACATGCGCGTTAAAATATGTCGTGCATGGGTTGATAGTTTTATTAATGTTGGTAACTTATTCTTATATGGTTATTCTACGATCGAAATTGAGTATTAACATTGTATAATGGTTAATATTGCTCGAAATTCATGATTCAAAATGGAATATAATATTTGAGACTACACGGTACATTTATGAGATTTAATAATTACTCTATCTTGGATAACAAGGGATTTTGCATTAACAATTTTGGAACAAAGGAGTGGTGCGTAGTTGGTTACAGTATCCGCCGGATGTTTAGTCTGGGTAGATAGCAAGGTGGCCCCGAGTTTTAATATCAATGTTTATGATACGTGATTTCTGCGAGATGTAGTTTTGAGTTACCGATAATATTGACGGGACGTGATTTCGATGGTGACCGGGCGCCTAGTGGCGACTGTCATGGCGGCTGTACGTGGAGCCAAGGTCCAAGTGCATGTGCACTGAGGTATTGGGGAACAATCATAGCGGGCCCCCCTTCAGGATGCATATACTGGGATGAAAAGGGATGCCTATGGGAGGTGTCATGGCGGCCTACAGTACCACAGGGGTTCCCCGAGGATTCTACGATATTAGCGGGATTCCAATATGGCGGCTGTAAGCCATCTTGGCGGCCCGAAACCATCATGGCGGCCTCCTTAGGTGAAGCGGGCATGAGGGCACGCTATAGGTATACAGTAACACGGGGTAACCGTGGATTTGCAGGTTTTTTGAGTTTTTGGGAGAAAACAATGGCCGCCGGGGCCGCGATTAGGGTCTATATGAAAGCATGGATTTTTAGGGAAATTTTGACACCCGCGTGACCGCGCTACGATTTTCAGTTTTGAGGGAAACGAATTTCGCGGGTCGCGACTAAGAGCAGGAGTATCAGGAGAACATGACGTCATAGGAAGTTGAAGCAAGATCTCCTCTTTTGAAAAATCGAAATTAAATAGTTCTAATTGTTTTAAAATTATGGAAAGGGTATAGTTGGAATCGGGATTTTTCCCTCTTTAATATGGCGGATAGCCGTACTCATTTTAACCTAATTTTAACTGTTTTAAGTAATTTCAACATGATTGGTTGGTCTTAAAAATATGGTATTTGGGGCTTTATTTACTACTGAATGTGCCGTTTAGTATTGTAAAAGTCAAGCTTTGAAAAGTTCTATTTTAACCTGGTTTTAAGCGTTTTTAAGGAGATTGAATTATTATTATGATTTCGTATTTATTTATTTATTATCCTTTTATTGCGTTATATTTGGTGACAAAAGGGTTTTACCTAATTTTATGTTTTATCCTACCCTTAAGGACTTTAAGGGGGAACAATATGTTTTTATGAAGTTAAACATGGGCTTTATTTAGTCTTAAGTATATGTAGTAACATGTGTATAGTGCAGAATTACGTGATTATTTATATTTGAGCCATTTAGGGCATAAAAGTATTGTGAGACATACTGTTTCTTGTATAAATAAGGAATTATATTATTTTACATGTTGTCTATTTTATTCTACATATAGAAAACTATGCCTGGGTAGTGGTACTTAATACATATTCGTATTCTTATTTGGAGTAACACAGTGTCTAGGGTAAGCATATGGATAACTATGTTTGTTCTTTATGTTCTAGGTTCTTTAATGGAGGGCAGATCGCCAGGACGTAACAGACTTCGACGACGGTTGGCTGAGGGGCGGATTTTCTATACTTAGATGATGATCCACCCATCGATTGTACCAACTGGAAATGACCTAGTTGTGTGTGGACTCGGCGACAGATAGAGAATCAGCAACAGGTGAGTCGGTAGCGACAGGACTGATTTTCGGTTCGACGACGATAGAGCAGGATTCAACGTCGAACGAAATAACCGGAAATGTCACTTCGTGTTCAGGTGATGCAACGACCGTGGATGCGCCCGAGTCGTTGACAGGCGACGGCGGAGGTACGCGACGGATCGAACGATCGGCCAAGATATACACTCGCGGATGGAAGAGAGTATTTGAAATAATGCGCAACCTTGCGCTAAGCGGTAATTGATTGAATCGTTGTTAGAGTTCGGTTATTACCGCGGAAATGTCGGCCCGATATTTCGCCTCGGCTGGACTGAGCGCGGCGTCGTTGAAAATGAGCACCCGCACGTCTTCTTGGCATTAGAGAAAAGTAAAGGTAGTTAATTAATGAAAAAAAATAATTGTTTCAGGTATTGTCCCGGTTTCCAAATTATGGCGCGGGTGCTTGGGCCCTAGGCAGCACACTTGCGACACTGAAAAGGATATGAATTCGTGCAAATGTAGTAGCACTAAATTCAAATTTATTTAGGAGATGAGATTGCACGGTAGATCGTGGTGATCGTGCCTGCCACTAGGCAGCACTGAAAATCACCCAATTACCGGAAAAGGATGTGGACGTTTCGTGCTCAGCTGAGGAGCACTAAAACACAAGGTAAAAGTAGTAGAGAGACTTTGGGTAAACTGGCACAATTTCCTTGTGAAGTATTCTTGAACACTGGGAATTCTGAGTGAAAATTGCCGAAGAACACGATGAGTGACACTTTTGATTAAATTGAGGAATTCGGGTTAATACTATAAATTAACACAAGACGGTGATCACTTTTGGAAATTATCAATATATTGTTACAACTTTTAAAAATGAATTAATCACGGAGAATAAATTGAATATAATGAAAATAAACGTACGGTATAAATATTCGTATAAAAGTCAAAAAGGGTATAACTGTTACCCGAAAAGAATCAAAGATTCAAAAATTACAAGAGCCGATTTTCGAGCGTGCGGGTCCGACGAACGGAGAAACGCGGCTGACGGGTGGAGAGACCGGAGAACTGTGGAGGAGCGCTGGACCACATTTCTTATAGGCGGTTCCCCCAGTTGGTCGGCTGGACCGATGGAGGGGGAAGCTGCGTGACGTAGACGATATAGCCTTCTCGCTCGCTCTTACAGGTATGTATGGGGGACTAATAATAAATTAATTTAATTAACTTATTATTAGTTTACAATTTTATATTATACATTGGTTTGAATTTAGTATATAATACTTCCGTAGGACGATCGGTATTTTACATTCGTGACGTCTGTAATTGTTTATTGTTATTATAATGAGTGCAAATAAATGTTTACGGTGTACAAAATAATTTTGTGTGTTCAATTGTGTTTGGTAGCAATAGTCGATATGTTATAATAATTCGTAGATCGTTCATGTCGCTGTTAAATATGGTTTTGTATGTAATAATAATAATTGTTGTTACGCAATGTCGTTCTATTTGTGATTATTTATAATCGTCCGTTGTGTAATTTCCTGTATAACTGTGTCGAAATTACTTACTTTATAATAATTAATTATTGTAGAATTTGATAAATGTTAATAAGTTCTCAAAGTATTTAATACGGTTTGAAGGAATAATGCTTTTTACTGTTCCGCATCTTATTATGCAACCGTTGCGATATTATTGTTTGTTGTAAATGTATTGTTGTATTTATTATAGTTAATATATGTTAATATATAGTTCTTTATTGTATAATTTGTAAGGATTATAATAGTATTTGTAATATAATAAAAGAAGTATGAAATTGTTAACTATTGCTAGTTTATGGTATTAATAAATAATTATATTTTACATATAGCTAGCGCGATCGGGGTGATACATGATATGCTGGTGACGGGATTATCGGATGAGGATGTTTAGTCTCGGGGTGATAGGTGATATTCGACGGGATGTTTATTCAATTTATTATTAACAATGATTTCTTGGTATGTACGTGCGACTCGTGGCGACTGTCATGGCGGCGTACAACGTGAGAAATGCATGTTTTGGGAAAAGATGCACGTGAGCATTTGGGTGCACGTGGGCACTTGAGTGCATTAGGGAGACTAATGGATTGCAAGCGGTTTTCTACTTTTCTGGATTTTTCCCAGCTCAGCTATGCATGGGAACGGGGTTTCGTAAATGCACGTGTTCTTGCATCGTGAGAATATGTATTATTTTGGAAAACGAAATTTTGGAGTTCACTGGTGCTGGGTAGATGTATAGGGATAGGAGGAAACGCAGGAGGTATCCGTGGAGACTGAGGAAGAGAGAGAAAGTGATAGAGACGTGACTTTATAGTATCAGGATACGAGGAAGGTATAGGAGGAGCGCGTATGCGTATCTATACTATAGAGGGATACGTATATATATATATATATATATATATATATATATATATATATATATATATATATATATATATACATCGATGTAGTGTAGTGGGTTATATGTCTATATATGTATATAACTATGTATCTAAATATACGTATATATATATATATATATATATATATTGTAACGGTTCGGCCACATAGGTAAGCCACCGTCACACCGAATACGATAGCGTCTAACCATTTCCGAGACACCTGCGTATTCTAGCCAGCATTCAGAGCAACCGGCCATGCCGACGGCCGGGCGTGTCAGTCGGGCCAAGAAATTGGGGCAAGCCCGCGGCACCTCGCTAAGGGCCCCGCCCACCGCGAGGATCACGACCACCGCGGACTCGCGTGAATCGCCGCCCTACTCGATATTCTCGCCTCCCGTGCTTGACCACTCCTAGTTTATTAAGGTTGTGACACAGATCCATCGTGACGCCTCTTCGTAATACATGCTCGCCTAATATCGTAGAGAGCAACCCGTCAGCATATTTCCTTCCTCAAGAGAAGTATAATCTGCTGCCGTCCTCAAAATAACCAACGCTGTCAACCCCACCAACGGAGGAGTTTTCGGCGGCGTGATTTCCCACCTTAGTCTCCAGAATCGCGGGAGAAATGGAATTTCTCCTGACGGGCCTTGGGCTATTTAAGGGCGAGCACGAGTCGGAGCAGCTCTCTTTGCAAATTCTTTTCATACAACGTGGAGTCACCGTCATCCGTCATCGCGGATCACAGGATGGAGGCCTTGCTGCCGTCGCCCTGGTCCCATCCTAGAACGACCTCAGCTTCGGGTTAGATACTCTATTCTCTTGGAAGGTCCCATCATTGCGCTGGATATCCAACCTCGAGAATAGAGTCTTCGTGGTGATTGCTAGACAGGGTAAACGTATTAAAACATCCGATCGACCGTCCCTAGGACGATCGATCGCCACCTAGCTCTGCACGCACAGAGACTCGGAGTGTACAGTCCGTGAAGGGCCGAATGCGCTTCGCTGTACACGAGGACACTTCTCAACCAGCTTCACTGGTTTTTCGTCCTCCTCGCTTGGCACCGAGGAGGTCAGCCGTCCCTTCCGGACGGCCCCGCTATGTGCACTCGGGGGGATTGAATCCGCCTCGAGCAAGCGCATTATTTGAACGCTAGCTATCTAGCGCATGAGTTACACGGGTTGGCAACCGTGAACTTAGTTGCACTTTGCAACCTGTGCCAACCGATTGTACCGCCACACAAATCTCGATATCCGTCAATTCAAGGGTCATCGCATTCTGTTTCAGAAGCGAGCCCAAATCCGGCATAACGCGTATACGACGACGCTCACGGCTTGTGCGAGCGCGAGCGAGCGAGAGAGAAAGAGTGAGTGATTGAGTCAGCGCCTCTAACCATCGTGTGCGACCTCACCATATCATTTCCATCGTAGTCGCTCCAACCACGGTCGCGCTTCTCGCGACCTATTCCACATCCCGGTAATCGTTGATACAACCAAATTAACAACATTCAAATCTCCAATTTAACAGGACTAACAAACATTTATGTTTTTACCCTTCCATGCAAACGAAAATCCTAAACATCAAATGCCGATGATGAAGGATTATGACAGGTGTCCCTGAGACTCTCAAAATCACTGAGGCATCTCCAAAAATACCTTCAAAATCCTGATCATTATCTCCGGCTCACGTCACGTACATCACCCCTCAGGAGGCTACGGGAGACCCAAAAATCCATCCTTCGGCCGAATATTCGCCGTCCCAAAAGTTGTTTTGTCGTGATCACACGAACGATCGGGGAAAACAAAATAAAAAGCTTCGCGGCAAAACGCGAAACGTTTCATTGGCACCCAACGTGGGGCCCGAAAGCCATATTAAATATCCTGAAAATGTACAAAGACCGAACGTACCGAAAAACGCTCTAGCTTCGTATAAAATAAGATAGTTAGGCGTTGCAATCACCACTAGATCGGATAGCCAGCGAAGAGCTGAGAAAAACACCAATTTCAGGTCGTTTATAATCCGATAAAACAAATACAACGAGAAACGAGCACTCGCACACAGTGCGGGCTCGTTCTCTCCCAGGCAGCCGAGAAAACTCTCGAGCAAAATCACCGATATAAATCGGGTCAAGGCTACTCGGAAAGAAGCATAGAGGAACGAGTACTCACGCACTCGTGCTTGCTCGTTCTCTCTCTCTCTCTCTCTCTCGGGAGACGAAATAACCTCGCGTAAGAAGTCTCAAATATTTCGTCCAGCTCACTCTCACCAAGAGAACAAAGACAATACGCGGTGTCAAGTACAATACGCATACTCTGGCAACGTCACGCTGATCCCGAGCGGCGAGCGAGGGAAGAAATAGAAGAAAAAACTTTTTTTTCTTGTCGCTCGCGTGCCAAGGGATTAGCGAGCATCGCGAACAACTCGACGCCGCGGAAAAAAGAAAAAAATATATAAAGGCCTCGAGTCTCGCGACTACCGCGCGGCCGTGAGAGAGACAGCATTACGTAAACACTTTCTTACCACGAGCGAGGAATATCGTGGCTTCAAGTTATATAACTCGGACGCATTGCTCGGTGGTCGAGAGGTACTTCCCCTCTTCGCGTACAGAGGCTTAGCGTGCCGAAATGAGCGAGGCCCGGAAGGGGAATCCTCCTCAGGAGGGGCGAGCGCTAAACCTCCCGCCCCGTGCCGCTACAGACTCGGCCCACGCGACCGGCCCACCCACCGAACTCGACGCCCTCACAAATGTGAGGAGCGAGCCGCGGGGAGGTGAGAGGGGGGCGCGTCGCAGGGACGACGGTACTGGGATAGGTATGAGGGGTCTGCCTGCGTGGAACCCCAATACTTCCGAACCAAACATTGTGGACGATAACGCTCGTCTCACACCGGAAGAATCCCAACTATCCTTATCCACTATCAAGGAGATGATGGCAAACATCCAACGCCGAGTCGATGACGACGCAAAGGCGCTGACGGCCACTCTCCTATCAATTAATGAAACCTTTGCTAAGAAGCTCGAGTCCCTAGAGGACGTAATCCACACTCAAGTCCGGAGCTTACTTCAGCGACCACCCGACGGGAACTCTACCATCGAGCATTGGGGAAACGATCCCCTCTCCTCCACGCGCCACTGCGTACCTACATCACGGGAACCGCGCGCCCCCCAAGGGGAAGCACATCCTATGCCGGAGGAACGACTCCTCAATCTCGGGAACATGGGTTTACCTGAAAGGTACGCGGAAGAAATCCATCTACGTCATGGGAATCCCATCAGGGAAAATCCCGCCATCAACTCACCTTCTACTCTTCCAGCATCGCGGGAAGACATTCCTGTATGCACCAGCGCGGCAGTAATGAAACTCAGTGCCCCCACCTTTGGAGGGCATGATCACGAACTCCCGTGGCAATTCCTAACTGACCTGAGAGAGTACCATCGCGTATTTGGTACCCGCTACGATTTTAAAATAATCGTCTCTCAATGCCTCTCGGATCTGGCCCTCCAATGGTGGAAAATAGTGAGAAATGACGTCCACTCCTGGGAATCGCTCGAACTAATGTTCCTTGAGCGATTCTGGAGCGAGGATCGGCAATATCGAGCCAAGAACAAAATCGAATACGGATGGTTCGATCCCCTAAAAAATGAGTCCCGTTTTGGGTACGCTCTCTCGTTGATTGGCCTGGCCAAAGATCTTCGGCCACCCCTCTCCGACAAAGAGATAATTAGCAAAATACGAAGGCACTTCCCGGAGGAGGTCCGAATGATCGTCCGAGCAAAATGCATCGAGACCATCTCGAGCCTCCTGGACCTATTGTCCTCTCTAGACGAAGAGGGACCGGGCAACAAGGAGCGTGACGGGTCATGCCGTCCACCTAGACCAACCTTCGCGGGGTTCTCAAGAGAACCACCACGACATGAGTCATATCCAGGGAACAACAAACCAAACCGCCTCGGGTACCCTAGAGGCCCAACAGAAAAAGGTCAATTCCCTGACAACCGTCGAGACAATCGGAAGGCCATCCAAAGCCTCGAGATTGTGGAGACAGATGCTGAAGCGATCGTCGATCCACCCAATCCCTCCGAGCAGGGAAACGAGCTGACGTCACCCCCTCCTGCTTCGCAATGAGGGAGGTGACGCTCAGGCTGGGAACGGATGTGAGAGGCGACCTTCTCACGGAGGAACCCGATGTTGAAGAGACGTCAAGAGAATGCCCTAAGATCGCGGTACTAATTGCCGGCATCCCGGTGTCTGCCCTGGTAGACACGGGTAGCCAAGCTACGGCTATAGCCCTAGACCTCTTCAACAATCATCAGGCCCTCCAGGCGTGTCCCACGCTGCCATTATCTAGAACCACCGTCACAGGAGCAACGCGGGGACGCGCGACTCCTGTCACCAAGCAGATATTTGCGGAGATCGAAATTCACTCGGTCAAAATTTCTCAGACGATACTCATTGTTCCCAGTCTTACAAGCCCGTGCATCTTAGGGATAGACTTCCTCGTAAGGACACGATCTGTAATCGACCTGGGACAATACAACTTAACTCTTGACAGCAGGGAGGACGATAAGGCCCATCGGTCCATACCCCTGCAAGCAACCAATCTTGTCACGGATATCTCCGATCAAGGAGCTATCCCCGACCCCGAGGAAGTCACTGATATGGAATTAGACCTAAAGGTCTCTGAAACTACCGGACTTACAAACCTCGAGAAGGAAGCCCTGAGGAACCTTCTCGAAACCCACAAACAGGTCTTCAAGAAAAGACCAGGGTTGCTTCGATCGTACCAACACGTGCTGAAAACCAAGCAGCGAGAACCTTTCAAGGCGATGAGCTATCCCGTACCCCTAGCCTACCGCTCGGCAGTAGATGAGGAAATCCGGGTACTCATCCAACAAAAAATAATCCAACGCTCGAAGAGCCACTACAGCAGCCCACTCCTAATATCCCGGAAAAAGGATGGCAGAGTCAGGTTGTGCCTGGACGCGAGAAAAATAAATCAGATATTAATTCCGGACCATGAACGCATGGAGACCGCGGAGGAACTGTTTCAAGAGTGCCGAAGCGTATCATTCCTGTCAACCCTCGACATGCGTGCCAGCTTCTGGCAGGTCCCTCTACACCCCGAATCAAGAAAGTACACCGCCTTTTCCCATCGGGGAAAAGTGTATGAATTCCGCGTGACGCCCTTTGGTCTATCCACCAGCACGGCAAGCCTGGTGAGAGGACTTGAAAAGGTCCTTCAGGGGCTTCACGACATAACGAACTTCGTCGATGACATCCTGTGCACCTCCGAAACTTTCGAGGAACACCTCTCCAGTCTCGGGGAGCTGTTCCGAAGATTTTTGGAACATGGTTTAACACTCAGCCTAGAAAAATCTCACTTTTTTAAAAGGGAGACCACTTTTCTGGGGCATATCCTGTCGCGAGACGGAATCTGACCCGATCCTGACAAAGTGGAAGCTATTCAAGCCTTCCCTTCACCCAAAAATATCAAGCAACTCCGAGGATTCCTGGGGCTGGTCAATTACTACAGCAAATTCACCGAGGAACACAGCGAGGCGACAGCGCCCCTTCTCCACCTGCTACGGAAAGGGGAAAAGTGGGAATGGGGAACCGACGAGGAAAAGGCCTTCGCGAACATCAAAGCCAAATTCTGCACAAGCGTGATCATGGCATACCCCTTAAAAAACCGTCTGTTTTACCTGCAAACAGACGCCAGTGACCTCGCGCTAGGCGCCGTCTTGTCACAAAAAAATGACGACGGGGAAACAATGGTCCTCCACTTTGCAAGCCGCACTCTAAAGGGCGCGGAACTCCGATATACCGTCACGGAACGGGAGCTGCTAGCTATTGTGTGGGGTCTGACCAAATTCCGCACATACCTGCTCGGAGCGCCGGTGATCGTCGTGACGGACCATGTCGCCCTAACCTTCCTCAAGGAATGTCGGTTGTCTCACGCTCGACTAACCCGATGGACACTCGCGATTCAAGATTACAATCCCACAATAGAATACTGCGAAGGAAAGAAAAATCTCGTCGCGGACCTCCTTAGCCGTCCCAATACGGAACGGACGAAGGAGCACATACGCATAGCTTCGCTCGAAGAAGAGCAGGTGGAAGGCCTAGTGGCATCCATTACGCGCCTCAAAGAGCTGCAAAAGAATGACCCCGAATATGGGAAACTCCTCAAACTGGGCGAGCAGGAAGCCGACGAACCCAAGTATCTCCTTCGAGAGGGGCTCCTCTACAGAATAACGAAGGGGTCTGAGAGAGTCTGGGTACCCGCCGCGGGAATACGAGAGTTGATCATAAATTGCCATACCACCTACGCCCATGCGGGCGCAAAGAAGTGCCACCGGATGCTCAGGGAAGATTTCTACTTCCCACGATTCCACCATGTAATCCGTCAAACCCTGGCCAGCTGCGACAGCTGTCAGAGAAACAAGATTTACACCGTAGGAAGCTTCGCACACCAGCAGAACATCTTGCCGTCCAGGCCCCGAGAACTGGTGTCCCTGGACTACTACGGTCCTCTTCCAAAAGGTCGATACGGTCTAACCTACATCCTGGCCTTACGGCCAGGATGTAGGTTAGACGTCTTCTCTTTGGAGAAGACGTCGATTACTCGACGTCTTCTCCAAAGTCACTCGCCTGTATGGGCTGCGTAAAGCCACCACTGATGCCACGTGGAAAGTGCTGGCTGACGACTTCTTCGTGAAGTTTGGGAAGCCCAAGGCCATACTTAGTGACCAAGGGACCCAATTTACAGCAAAAAAATGGGAAGCTTACTTGCGAGAAAACGGAATAAAGAAAATCTGGACTTCCATCCGGCATCCGCAAGCCAATCCCGTCGAGAGAACAAATCGGGAACTATCCTAATTTTTCAGAACCCTGATCAAAGGCAAACACAACGAATGGGTCAAATGGCTACCCGTCGTCGAGGAGTGCATCAACATGACCCATCACGAATCCACAGGCTTCACGCCTTGGGAATTGCACTTCGGAACAGAGGTAGATCGCCCCTGGCAGAGGGTCCTGAGCAAGCGTCAAAGTACACCCATTGCTCACGAAAACCTCATACTCGCCGCGTCCGAACGGATGCGGGAAGCTCGCGGGAAGCATGCAGACAAAATCAACCAACGGCATAGGTCGAGGGAATTCCACGTGGGCGACGAGGTACTCGCCCGAGCCCTCGCTGTCTCACGACCGTCGGTATGCCTAATCGCAAAATTCCTACCGGTGTATGAAGGGCCCTACGTTATTTCGCGGAAAATCCACCAGTCATCGTACATCCTAAAACACGTAGGCAGCGACAAGGAGCGAGGACTCTTCCACCACAGCGATCTGCGCCCCTATCGGCGATCCACGGAATACCCCCTCTACTAGAACACCGGCACGAGAAGAAGATAAGAGCCAGCACGTGCGAGCTTACTCCAGTTCACGATAGATCATGGAGAAAGCTACACAGACACGCAGCGATCGGGAGGGTCACGAGGTCTCACCGCGACCCTATATACCCGCGGAAAAAGGAAAACGGAACGCGCGCGGTCCTCGGACCGGGAAAGACAAACAGGCACAAACTGAGCCGTGGTTTTTCCAATATATGGAGGAGGACGAAGCACGACAGCGAGAGGTGTTGGGGATTCCCGAAGGGACGCCAAACCGGTTCGAGCCCGGAACGATAAAGATCAAGAAGAAGTTCGTGGTCCCCACACCTCCGACGCCCCCGCCCATTCCAGAGTGGAAGGCACCGGCCCGCGAGGGTCCTCGAGCGGTACGCACCCCGGCAGGGATGCGGATCCTCTGGGGACGGCGACGCACCACCACCAGGCCCGACATCAAGCGCCCTGCCGACGACCCCGCCATCGAGGAGGCGTGCACCCGCAAGAGTGCACGGGGTCGTCCCTCAACAGGAAATAGACCTTAAGGTCGTCGCGCCCTTGAGAAGGGAATTCCGACCTTGGAGGGGCCATGTAACGGTTCGGCCACATAGGTAAGCTACCGTCACACCGAATACGATAGCGTCTAACCATTTCCGAGACACCTGCGTATTCTAGCCAGCATTCAGAGCAACCGGCCATGCCAACGGCCGGGCGTGTCAGTCGGGCCAAGAAATTGGGGCAAGCCCGCGGCACCTCGCTAAGGGCCCCGCCCACCGCGAGGAGCACGACCACCGCGGACTCGCGTGAATCGCCGCCCTACTCGATATTCTCGTCTCCCGTGCTTGACCACTCCTAGTTTATTAAGGTTGTGACACAGATCCATCGTGACGCCTCTTCGTAATACATGCTCGCCTAATATCGTAGAGAGCAACCCGTCAGCATATTTCCTTCCTCAAGAGAAGTATAATCTGCTGCCGTCCTCAAAATAACCAACGCTGTCAACCCCACCAACGGAGGAGTCTTCGGCGGCGTGATTTCCCACCTTAGTCTCCAGAATCGCGGGAGAAATGGAATTTCTCCTGACGGGCCTTGGGCTATTTAAGGGCGAGCACGAATCGGAGCAGCTCTCTTCGCAAATTCTTTTCATACAACGTGGAGTCACCGTCATCCGTCATCGCGGATCACAGGATGGAGGCCTTGCTGCCGTCGCCCTGGTCCCATCCTAGAACGACCTCAGCTTCGGGTTAGATACTCTATTCTCTTGGAAGGTCCCATCATTGCGCTGGATATCCAACCTCGAGAATAGAGTCTTCGTGGTGATTGCTAGACAGGGTAAACGTATTAAAACATCCGATCGACCGTCCCTAGGACGATCGATCGCCACCTAGCTCTGCACGCACAGAGACTCGGAGTGTACAGTCCGTGAAGGGCCGAACGCGCTTCGCTGTATACGAGGACACTTCTCAACCAGCTTCACTGGTTTTTCGTCCTCCTCGCTTGGCACCGAGGAGGTCAGCCGTCCCTTCCGGACGGCCCCGCTATGTGCACTCGGGGGGATTGAATCCGCCTCGAGCAAGCGCATTATTTGAACGCTAGCTATCTAGCGCATGAGTTACACGGGTTGGCAACCGTGAACTTAGTTGCACTTTGCAACCTGTGCCAACCGATTGTACCGCCACACAAATCTCGATATCCGTCAATTCAAGGGTCATCGCATTCTGTTTCAGAAGCGAGCCCAAATCCGGCATAACGCGTATACGACGACGCTCACGGCTTGTGCGAGCGCGAGCGAGCGAGAGAGAAAGAGTGAGTGATTGAGTCAGCGCCTCTAACCATCGTGTGCGACCTCACCATATCATTTCCATCGTAGTCGCTCCAACCACGGTCGCGCTTCTCGCGACCTATTCCACATCCCGGTAATCGTTGATACAACCAAATTAACAACATTCAAATCTCCAATTTAACAGGACTAACAAACATTTATGTTTTTACCCTTCCACGCAAACGAAAATCCTAAACATCAAATGCCGATGATGAAGGATTATGACAGGTGTCCCTGAGACTCTCAAAATCACTGAGGCATCTCCAAAAATACCTTCAAAATCCTGATCATTATCTCCGGCTCACGTCACGTACATCACCCCTCAGGAGGCTACGGGAGACCCAAAAATCCATCCTACGGCCGAATATTCGTCGTCCCAAAAGTTGTTTTGTCGTGATCACACGAACGATCGGGGAAAACAAAATAAAAAGCTTCGCGGCAAAACGCGAAACGTTTCAATATATATGTGTATATGTATATTTATGTGTGTGTCTACATGTGACTCCTTATGTGTTATAGGGTCCTATGCATATGTAGGTACCCGGTTATATTAATTTGCATATGTTAGATTGAAAATGGGGTATGTGTGTAAGTATATATATATATTGCGGAGGGCAAGATCGCCAGGACGTAACACTGCATTCCCGTACGCGTCCTTTTCAAATGAGTGAGTTATTTCATTTTGCGTGGAATCATAATTTTTCTTCCCTTACAATTACCGCTTCCTTCACCTTGCGCAAATTGTTATTCACAAATTAATTTATAAAAAGGAAGGGCCCAACCTGTCTCGTAAATTTGAATAATTTATCACATTTCAAAATCACTTGTCTTTTCACCGGAAAATTGTTAACGTCAAAACATTATGTCATGCGACAATGAAAAACATTCCGTTTCGATCAATTTCAAATTTAAATGTTCACTCGCGATAAAGTGCAATACCTGCTCATATTCTATTCCCACGTACTAATTGAACGGAGATTTGTGCACTCAAACAATTGCCAAGCGCGAGAAGGAGCAAGATTTTGCGACGATCGTGGTACGCGTGATGCATGAACCTAAATTTCCCACACGATACAGATACAAATGTATCGACATTCGCAATTTTTTCGCCTCCTTCCATAACATCCCGAGTTCTCAAGTTGCGTTAAAATGTCTTAAGCTCAACTTATACAGTTGTCTTGCTATTCTCCGATTACTTTTAAAATCTTTTCCCAATTGCCCGCTTCGTTGCATGAATTGAAAATCAAGTCGCAAATTTTACAAGCACCCGAGACAGGAATCCGAGAAACGTTTCATGACGTCCTTTCAATCGCGTTACGTGATACGCGGTGAGTCGCATCACACTTGTTTCCCGAAAGAACAATTTTTTACGTCAACGAATTCAAAATTGTTAGGACGAGCGAAATGTTACGACCGGGTACGAGTGTCTCGTAAACTAGACGTACCGGTACCGAATACACGCCAACGGAACGATATAGACAATATTTTATCGCTCTCCCAAGTCACATCCTATTTCTTATTTACGAAAAGTTTGGTCCACATTGTTACGTCCTGGGGATCTCGCCCTCCATCCTATATAGATATATACATACATACATACATATACACATATACGCATACATATAGTACATACAGATATATACATAAATATATATATATACACATATACAGATTTATTCGTATGGTCTTTAATACAAGAATATTTTTTCCGGTAACTTTAATTCATATCGTGACGAGCGCATTTATTTTTCGTCATTTCTTATTTTGTCTGTGCACATTCGACCTTTCCTAGTATGTACCTACTTCCGCTGAACGCGCCTAGCTAGCGCGCCGAGCTCAACGCTCGCGCGCACTCGCTTTCTATCCTTGTCCCTCTTCAGCGCCCGCGCGCACTCACTCGCTATCCTCGTCTTTTCTTAACGCTCGCGCGCACCCGCGCGCCCTCCCTCCGTCTCTCTCTAGCACTCCGCTAGGAGACCACCGTACTCCCCCTGTTCGCCGGATACTTTGCGCGCTCAATCGAACTCTCCATCATCCACTACGTGATCTTTCTCATCTTCCATCCTTCTCCTTCGGGTAACCCGCATCACAAAAACCTTCGTCCTTACCCGCGAACCTCGATTTCCGCAGATCCGCGATATAATTCGCGACCCGCGAATCGCGAACATCAACCCGCTCATTCCTATTTCACGTACTCGCGAGAAAACAGCGAGATTGCGTAACCCGCGGACTCGCGATATACTCGCGACCCCGCGACTCGCCTCGTATATAGTCTTTCTCTCTCGCACCCTCACCCGGCCTAACCCTCTCTCTCTTACTCATGGCTACTATAGTGAATAAACGCTACGTGACTTTTTCCCATATTACTTTATTGCCCACGAGTCGAGCGAACGCTTCCCTTCGAGACATTTTCCAGAAAACACTTGAATTACTTTATTGCCGCTTGCAATGAGCAAGCGCTCTTTCTACAGTATAAGTCTTTTCTCGTACGCTTTCCCATTTTCAAGTATATAATAGAAGACATTAGCCAGATTTTTCCCGAACTTTACCAGCGCATGTATATCTCTTTCTCTCTCGCACTCGTCGCCTCTCTCGGACGCGCCGCCATGATGCAAGCCACGTGTTGCACGTAGGCTTCTAGGAAATAATAATTTAAACAATATCACATCATGCCGAATCCTAAGAACTAATTAAGAGATAAACAAATCGCTATCACTCTATACCTTGTAGACTAAACATCCGCTCCAACGCCAATATCACGTATCGCCCCTTTGTCTCCTTTGTTTCCAACTGTTACGTCCTGGGTCTCCACCCGCTTCAAACCAGAAAAACCTCAAGGAATCGACAAATACACGTAAATATACAATACTTGTTACGTCCCGGCGATCTTGCCCTCCATTCAATAACCTAGAACATAAAAAACACTATGCTACTCCAAATAAGATTACGAATACGCATTAAGAACCACTACCCAAAAATATCTTTGCTTATGTAGTATAAAATAGACAACGTAAACAATAATATAATTCTTTATTTTTACAAGAAACAATATGTCTCACAATACTTTTATGCCCTAAATGGCTCAAATATAATAATCACGCAATCCTGCATTATATACATAATACTACATACACTTAAGAATAAATAAAGCCTATGTATAACTTCATAAAAACATATTGTTCCCCCTTAAATTCCTTAAGGGTAGGATAAAATGTTAAATTAGGTAAAACCCTTTTGTCACCACATATAACGCAATAGGAGGATAATAAAGAAATAAATACGAAATCATAATAATAATTCACTCTCCTTAAAAACGCTTAAAACAAGGTTAAAATAGAACTTTTCAAAACATAACTTTTACAACATTAAACGGCACATTCAATAGTAAAGAACGCCACAAACATCATATTTTTACGAACAACCAATCATGTTGAATTTACTTAAAGCATAGTTAAAATCAGGTTAAAATGAGTACGTCTATCCGCCATATTAAAGAGGGAAAAATCACGATTCCAACTATACCCTTCACATAATTTTAGAACAATTAGAACTATTCAATTTCGATTTTTCAAAAGAATAGATACTTGACGGGTTGCCTACTTGCAGGGGCAATATACCTCTTGTGCCATCCTGTTCCCCTGATACTCGAATTTTAATTCGCGCCCCGCGAATTCGTTTTACCCCAAAATAAAAAATAATTCGCGACCCCGCGAATGTCCAAATTAACCCCTTACCTGTTACACACCCACAACCTGTAAAATTTCAATTTAAATTAAAAATAAGAGAAAGCTATATAGCACGTCTATCCCCGTAGATATTACTGGTACATCCTAAACTTCGAGGACAAACCAAAGTATATGCCCTCATACGGTCGGTAATTTCAGGGACCTAATAATCAATATATATATAATTTATAAGTACACTATCGAAGTTTAAGGACAATATAAATCACATACATATGCACTTTGGGAACACCACCAATTTCGAGGACAATCTCAATACACATGAATATACATTACGGGAACATTGAAACTATTAAGACAATAATTATAACCATAAAAGTATATTAGGAGGACGCTCTCGCAATTTTGAGGACGAAGAATATACCTTTACATACATTGCAAGGATGGTCTCACAATTGTAAGGACAAATATATGTATACTCACGTATGCTTCGAGAACGTTCTAGAACCATCCAGAGAATTCGAGGACAATCATGAAAAGAAGAAAGGATTGCATCACCAAATGCAAACTCAAGTCAGACAAAAGAAATTCCTAAGGGTCAGATTACACCTCGGGCTCGACCGAAAGAGATAAGGAAAGAATGCACACGTGCACCTACTACGCAATATCCAAAGGAATATTACATATAATCTAGAACCTTCTCGAACATTATAATTTTATTACAAAACTCTAGTTGAATATAAAAACTTTACTAAATAAACGTGGTTACTACGACAATAATTAACAATACGTATATTGACAACAAGAAACAATATTATATAATGAAAAAATTAAGAATAAATAAAAATAAATTGTAAAGGCAATGGTAAATTAACAAAACCGATTAATTTATCAATGCTTCTAATTAATCAAATGTATATTCACAAAGAAAAACAACAGAGAACCAAGAAAACAAAAATTACGCCATAAGAGGGGAAGGCTCTCCGTCATCCCCACTCCCGCGGAAGACATATATACAGCAGGCCCAAGCCGGGGCCCCTTAGTTCCAGCCGGTCTCTCAACGGAGCAACATCGCGTTCGGTCGCTCTGAAAAGCGGTTATTCGATTACAAAAGATTGTAACAATATACGTACAATATACGAGAATCGGTATCGCAAATAAATAGCATCACGTTTCCTATAATTGACTTTTATACGCAAAGTTTCCACGTCAAAGAACCTCTAAGTGTTCCAAACTATTTTTCTGCATCGAACATCGAAACATTCGTAAATCCTCATATGTAATCATCAAGACCTATGGAAACCGGCCGAGTTCAACCCAAGGTGATCTCCAATATCCCGGTGAACACCGAAATCCACCTGGTCGACAAGAAAGGGTGCATCCGAGTTATTCGCCCAATTTCCGGTGACTCTTCTCAGGTGAAACAATAGGAGCAACTCCGTAAGACCCGCTACGTTTCCACGCTTGGACGGTGAGTAAATCTTCCACGCTTACCTCATTCTCAATTCATTACTCACCAGATCTTCAAATCATTAATAATTTGATTACTTCTAACGGATTGATCCCCATCCCTAACGGGCGCATTCCCGTTTAAACTTCTGGGATCCTGTTTTCCCTGTGAAATCTTTCTTTTGGACAAAAATTTAGTATTATCTGAAACTAAAATAAAGAATTAAAACCTAATTTTTCAACCACGACGTAATCCAACCCTGTATCATTTATTATTATTTCCACGTGCAGAATATTCTAGAACAATTTCATACACGCTCTAATTAATAAAGAATTATTCAAATAATAATTAACGCCATCACAATGCTACTTACAATCGCATGTGTGTGTGTGTGTGTGTGTATGTCGATACGCCGGCTACGTGCTGAGAGCAACGGCGAGGATCGCTAAACGCGCGTGTGTGTGTGTGTATGCCCACAATTACGCTTAGCGATTATGGTACGCTTGGACGTATGCGCTCGCTCGGCAGGAGAGCGGTGAAACATTGTTGCAGTTTACATTGTATACGCAAATGGCCTCGGATCGATTTTTTTTGTCGACGGTCATCGGTGGAAATTTTATTCGATTGAAATAGGGTCCGCTAGAGACTCGTCTTGTTGAAGGATACTGGCATTTACCCATGCTTTTTAATTTAAACAAATAAGGTCGAGCACTATTTGTAATTTCGATGCCGCTTATGGTCAACGAATTCGATCTTTGCCAAAATGTCGAGTGAACGAGATTGCCCGAAACTCACTCTATAAGAGAGTGGGAAAATTTGACAATGCTCAATGTTTAAATAATGCGTTCGGCATTTTTATCACTGCCAGGGTTCATCTTCGGCAGGTTCTCGAAGGGTCTACGTTTCGAGCACTAAATATCGCTAGGCTCGCTCTACGGAAGAGCGGTGAAATTTTTCGCTGGCCAATTGTTTAAACAAATGGCCTTAAATCAATTTGTTTTGTCGATGACGGTCATCGGTGTTAATTCCATTATGGTTGAACTTTCTAGTAAACGGGGTGTTTGCTAGAGACTCGTATTGTGGGAGGGTGCTGACATTCTCCCATCCTTTTTCAATTAATTTAAACGAATAAGCTCGAGGACTATTTTGAATCTCGAAGCTGCTTATCGTCGACAAGTTCGATCTCTGCCAAAATCTCGAGCGAGCGAGATCGCTCGAGACTTACTCTACAAAAGAGTTGTAAAATTTTGCAATGCTCATTGTTTAAACAAATGCGTTCAGAATGTTTCTCTCTGCCATGACTTTTTTCGGCAGGTTGTCTGCGGCCGACCAAATTCACGAGCGAACGAGATCGACCGAGTCTCACTTTGCGAAAGAGTGGTGAAATTTGATAATTATTGCTAAAATAAATACGTTTAGAATTTTTTCTCTCTGCCGGGATTTATCTTCGGGATTTATCTCAGCAACCAATGATTACACGGGGAGCTTTGAAAACTTAAATAAATTTCCTACACGACCCTTTCGTTGATTTTTTAGAAAAAAAAAAAATTTTCGCCATTAATATTAATTTGAAAAAGGACAAAAAATTACCCTTTATGGTTTTTTAGTAAATGTACTACTACTTTATATATTATAGTAAATGTCCAATAATCTAAATATTGATGGAAAGACTAATGTTGCCCGGTTGTTTTTCTGCTTAATGTACCCTCAATAGCCCTGTAAATTTTCAATTTGATCCATCGAACCGTTTTTCCGGACCTTTACAAAACAAAGGAAGAAGTGTATTGTTCCTAAACATTATGTAATCATCATCAGAATGAAAAAAAAACAATTTTCTTCGACTTTTTTCATTACTTTGCACTAGTTGCTTGCTAAAGTCAAGAAAAAAAAATCGAAAAATTTCAATTTTTTGTTTTCTTTAAATTTGTGAAATATTTCAGGGAACAATACTGACTCATTTTTTACACGATTCGACCTTTGCGCACTATAATTTCACTCATCTTTAATTGCATTGATCAAAAGTTGATACCCCCAAGCTGTAGTCACTAGTCGATCTGTGAACTTGTATGAGATTAATTCTCAAAATTTTCTGCGAAGGTTATTAGGATTACAAAAAAACTTTCTTTCAAAAGTGATCTTTTTTTTAAAGAAAAAACCAATTAACATCTTTTTTAAACTAATCTTTTTTTTGTTAATTTTTTTCTACGTTTTAGTAAAAAAAATTAATCTAAAGTTTTTGTACACTTTAACTTTTTTTAATTTTTGTTCATGCCTACTTTGAAAAAAAAACTCTTTTCTGGAACCCTAATAACCTCCGTAGGAAATTATCAAGAGTTAATCGCAAAAATGTTCTCAGATCGACTATTGAATACAGCTTGGGGTTATCAACTTTTAATGAATGTAACCAAACATGACTGAAATTATCGTGCGCGAAGGCCAAATCGGGTAAAAAATTAGTCAGTATTGTTTCCTGAGATTTTTCACAAAGTTAAAACAAATATTTTTTAAAATTTGCAATTTTTAGAATTTTTTTCTTAAATGCTTATCCAAGTGATATTATTTGACAAGTTCCAAATCCGAATGTTTTCTAAATGGAACACAGTTGACGTTAATAAATTTTCCGCTGCCATAAGCAGTTATATTTTCTTACGTTCACGGTATAATTGCCTCGTCACCTCCAATTACCGGTAACAGTAACATACGAATAGATTAATATACCGTTCATGTTTTCTCCTTGTCGCATTACACCTCCGATCATCGGTCAACTGTACATTCATATGAAATACAAATGTACAGTCATCACAAAGTGCAAAATTTCCGCTACGCCATTTCTATTTTCCCTTTGAGCGCAAATTCTTTGATGCAACAAAATTGTAAAGGGCGATCACATCTTGGTAAGTGGATTCACTGGTAGGGAACATGTATCGGTACATCGATACAGAAAAATCCTTTCTGCATGTTACGCGTAATTCTTCATGAAGGAAAAGTTTGATTCTCGTCGTCTAACGACTCATCTGAAAATACAAAAAAAATGTCACGCTTACCTTCTTCCTCAGCAGCTGCTTTCCCATTACCTTAACGCTGTTGTCTCTGCTACCTATAGGCGCCGCTTGATCTCTTTCGTAATTCCTTTTCACAATGAGTGTGTCCGGCGTGTCCATGTGGATTTTTTTTTTTTCATAATTCTTTTCTCACGCCCCAGCGCCTCGTTCACCTTAATCTCCGTCTGCGAATCACAAGTATACCTATGAAAATGTTTCCCTTCCTCGCGTCGTCCACTTCATCCTCGCAAATGTTCATTTCCCTTTTTCGTCCATTGTATTCTCCCACAAAACGTTTCAATATTATTATACTTCTTCATCGCTATCACAAAAATATACTTGTAACGCATTAATGCGAATAATCAACTTGCCTCCGTAGCCAACAATGCGAACTCTCCTGAAAGAATCCTCAACATTTTCCCTGTCATCATTACCGGTAACTCGATAACGTATCGTTGTCAGCGCGTTCGGGTTCGTCACGTAATCTTCAAAAAAAAATTCCGTACACTCGACAATTTGATCCTTCGTGTCTCGATAGATCAATTCCTGTGGGCGGACCACTTTTTTCACGGTGCGGCCACCCTTTTCTTGCCACATTATCTCGTAATTTTTTTTCCATTGTTCGATCGTCTTCACGCGAGCACATACAAAATGTTTCCTTAATCACGCCTAATATTTTTCTTCGTTCAATTATTTCTCGACACGAATGAAACGATTCACTAATCCTAATTGAATATAACAACCTCGCTATTTTTTCAAAACAATTATTCACTCTTAAAAACGTTTAATATCGTACACTACACCGACACGTGCCGTGACGCCTTCGCCATTATTCTACCGTTCGCCACTCTTGCGCACCCATCACACAATCATAGTAGCGCCTGTCCGTGAGCGAGCGACGCTCGGACGTCTTCGGAAAGAGCAGAGCGCCATCGAAGTTTCCCGACCGCGCCTTCGGCAGCTACACCAATCCATGAACGCTGAGCACGTTCATGTGCGGCCAAGCCGCACATGATCTACGCTTTAGCGTAAACAATATTGTGGAAGATAAATAAGTTGTAATTTACATTTATTATTACATTTAAACTAACGTATAAACTAAAAAAATAAGCGATCAGAGTGTGCGATACATTTTTTTGTATACATTAATAACGCAGAGAATCGAGAGCTAAATAAGCATTGAAATCATCGAAAAGCCTCACGCGTGACGTCGGGTGACGTCACGCGCGAGTCGTGCTCAGATTGCTTTTTCCCTCGAAGCCTTCGTTTCGGCTTGGCCGCACATGAACGTGCTGAGCGTCCATGGATTAGTGTAGCTGCCGAAGGCGCGGTCGGGAAACTTCGATGGCGCTCGGCTCTTTTCGAAGACGTCCGAGCGTCGCTCGCTCACGGACACGCGCTTTGTGTTTGACTTTTTAGCGTATTTTCGATTTCTTTATGGTTATTTTTTTTCCTGCGCAATTTTAACTGTCACCATTCGAAAGAGCATACTCAAAAACAGAGGAAACAGTGGTTCTCGAATTTTTCTCTTCGAATTCATCACATGGCGACAATCCAAATTCAGATGTCGAAATTGCAGCCTCTGAGCGTTATGAGTTAATTGATTAATTAATGAATTAACCCATTAACGCTCAGAGGACGCAAGAGAACGTGAAGCAGAACTCATTTATTTCTGTGCGTCGAGTGAACAAATTTGTTGTAATTGTTGTTTGTGTAAATGAACAATACCAAATGAGTCGATCAATATTAGACGACAGAAACAAAAATGTCGTCATTCCGAGAGTGGGTTTGGCTGACAATGAGCCCCAGAATGCGATCGCAATGTATTGTTAATTGTATTAGCTTACTCTCGTGATGAGAGATTATCTCACATTAGTTTTCCAAGTGTTCAAACACTGTAAATGTATTCGTCAGCACATTGATATTTTTTTCAAATTATGGAGAGAAATGTCAATGACTTCGAACAACAATTCATACAATTGAATGTAATTTCATGCAATTGATTTTTTACCGGTATTGAATTTTCTGGAAAAATGTACAATCCATATCATAAGATGTTTTGCGAGTGACGTTTCATCACACTCACAATTCCACTCACCGGTCTCGTATATTGCAATGAAAAATGAACAATAGCACACTGCTTTGTTGCATCGAACGATTTAGTAATTATTTAATCGGAACGTGCAAATTGAAAAAGGGTATTGACGAATATAGCTATATCGAGTTGAAATGGGCACTAAAAAGAAAGAGCCAGAAGTATGTTACAACATTCTTTATTATTTTAGTTGCAAACAGAGAAATTATAATTTTATAATAACACCGGTACGAGGTTGAAAAAAAGAAAATAGAGAAAACACGTTATTGGCGCCTATTATTTTTTTGAATACCGATAAAAGCGGACATAAGTAACTTCATATTATTTTGGTTACAAACAGAGAAATTATAATTTTATAATACCGGTACGAGGTTTAAAAAAAGAAAATAGTGAAAACACGTTATTCGCGCCTATTATTTTTTTTGGATACCGAGAAAAGCGGACATAAGTGATTTCCTGTCACGAGTGTTGGCGGAGTCTCCAGCCCCGCTCAAAAAGTACCACTGTCTACAATGTGGGCACGATGTCATGGTTACACCTTGCTCGCCACAATTGTAGCACATCTTTAGTTTGCTGCGTGGTTTGTCACACGTAGTACGGGTATGACCGGTCGCCCCACAATTCCAACATATGTTGGAATCCTTCACCGGCTTCGGCCTCTCCATTTGGTGTTCGTCGGGCATCGCGCTATATCGGAAAATCACTTTTCCCGAATTGGTCATTGTGATTGGGACACTCGGTACCTTGCCGACGGATATTTCAACTTTTGGAGATGACTTTTCTCTTTCGATGTTCATTTCTCCTGGCTGAAAATGGTTTAAAACGCAACACTTATCATACCATTATCAAAGAACATGAGCTTTTTGGTGATTTGACGCACAAAACATAATTATTCAAAAAAATGTGGGTAAAACTATAGAATCACGGCTCCAGACCAATTTCAATGCCAACTTTTTTTTTTGCAATGAACGCTTTTATAATGTCATCATTATTGATATTCAGTTGGGGGAGGCCGATATTTTTTATTAAGGGGTTAGGTCACTCTAGAGGCCGAAAAAATAGGCTTTTTGGCATTGCTTGGGTTTTGCAGGGTTGAGTCACTCGCATTATCCTGGAATGAGCCATAATGCTGGTTAACGCAATGGCGATCACTTTCAACGTATTAAGTTTACATCTGTTTAAATTGTTTAAATGTTTAAATTTTAAAAGTAAAATAATTTTATAAGATTAAATTTGGGGGATTTAATTTTTAGAATAATTTTGTATTATAATTTTGAGAAAAATAATTTTGTTTAAGAATTTGTGTGTTTTGTTCAAATTTTGAAATGTCAAATAATTTTATAGAAATAAATTGGGGGGTTTAATTTTTTGGAATAATTTTGTTTTATAATTTTGAGAAACATAATTTTGTTTAAGAATTTGTGTGAAAGTTTTGTTCAAATTTGGAAAGTAAAATAATTGTATAGAATTAAATTATGGGGTTTAATTTTTTGGAATAATTTTGTTTTATACTTACCGGTATTTCGTTGTTTTCAAGTTCTGGATGACCAGCTGTTGTTTCCCTCGTGGGGGGAGCCCACGGCAGGGTTGTGTCTCTCGCATTAACCTGGAATGAGCCATAATGTTGGTTAACGCAACGGCGATCACTTTCAACTTATTAAGTTTACATCTGTTCAAATTTTAAAAATAAAATAATTTTATAGAATTAAATTTGGGGGATTCAATTTTTAGAATAATTGTGTTTTATAATTTTGAGAAAAATAATTTTGTTTAACAATTTGTGTGAAAGTTTTGTTCACATTTTGAAATGTAAAATAATTTTATAGAATTAAATTGGGGGGTTTAGTTTTTTGGAATAATATTGTTCTATAATTTTGAGAAAAATGATTTTGTTTAAGAATTTGTGTGAAAGTTTTGTTCAAATTTTGAAACGTAAAATAATTTTATAGAATTAAATTGGTGGGTTTAATTTTTTGGAATAATTTTGTTTTGGACTTACCGGTATTTCGTTTTTTTGTAGTTCCGCATAACCAGCTGTTATTAGCCTCGCGGGCGGAGCCCATTGCAGGCTTCGTTTTGTTATCGCATTATCCTGGAATGACCCATAATGTTGATTAACGCAACGGCGATCACTTTCAACATATTAAGTTTACATCTGTTAAAATGTTTAAATGTTTAAATTTTAAAAGTAAAATAATTTTATAAGATTAAATTTGGGGGATTCAATTTTGAGAATAATTTTGTTTTATAATTTTGAGAAAAATAATTTTGTGAAACAATTTGTGTGACAGTTTTGTTTAAATTTTGAAACGTAAGATAATTTTATAGAATTAAATTGGGGGGTGTTACGTCGTGGGTCCCATTTTAGTCGATAATTAATCGTCTTTTAATTCACCTTTCAGGATTTGAATTTACGAATGGGAAGTGTGCCACGAACGTACGGATTATAATGGATTAAGTCGTATATGACTTATGTGACGGTAAGTTACCGTCGGAGAAGAAAAGCGCCACGTTTAAGCGAGAATGTGCCCACTTGGGATAGGCGCTTGGTAAAGTCGTTGGTGTATAATTTGACGCATGAGCGACAGGTAAGCAAATGAGAAAGTAGCGTGAAATTGTGCTTACCTTGGTGAGAAAGAGCGGCGGTGCGTAGCGGGTCAAAACTACTCGACCGTGTGACCGAATTTGTCCAAGAATCGCAAAGATGTTCCAGCTCGACCCGACCTGTCGTTGCCCAGACGGGTGCCCGGTGATCGTGTGAATGCGATGGCCCGGTGATGCCGTTGTTTTTGGGAGCAGTCGGAGACTACGAGTACTGGATTGATTTGTGAGGGATTGTTTTGGAAACTCCATCTACGACTTCCTAATTTCGGGAGACCCCGCCAGAGGTCGACGTCTCTTGGCCGGTCGCGCGCTTGACTCGGACAGGGTCCGGGTGCAGGGATTATCTCCCCATTATTTTCAGCGTTATATTATCGCATGTGCCCTTCTTTTCAAACACTTCGTCTGTAACTTCGACACAAGTCTCTTCGATATACTGGTCAGCTTCGGTCTCTTCCCCCTTCTTAATGCCAACGGACTAACGCGATTTACGCCCGCGTTAGCTCCCGCGGCAACGGTCAACTCGGGACTCTTCAAGTCATTTAATATGTTACGTCCTGGGTCTCCACCCTCTTCAAACCAGAAAAACCTCAAGGAATCGACAAATACACGTAAATATACAATACTTAATACGTCCTGGCTATCTTGCCCTCCATTAAATAACTTAGAACATAAAAAACAAACACAATTACCCACATATTTTTCCTAAACACTATGCTACTCCAAATAAGATTATGAATACGCATTAAGAACCACTACCCAAAAATATCTTTGCTTATGTAGTACAAAATAGACAACGTAAACAATAATATAATTCTTTATTTTTACAAGAAACAATATGTCTTACAACACTTTTATGCCTTAAATGGCTCAAATATAATAATCACGCAATTCTGCATTATATACATAATACTACATACACTTAAAAATAAATAAAGCCTATGTATAACTTCATAAAAACATATTGTTCCCCCTTAAATTCCTTAAGGGTAGGATAAAATATTAAATTAGGTAAAACCCTTTTGTCACCAAATATAACGCAATAGGAGGATAATAAAGAAATAAATACGAAATCATAATAATAATTCAATCTCCTTAAAGACGCTTAAAACAAGGTTAAAATAGAACTTTTCAAAACTTAACTTTTACAATATTAAACGGCACATTCAATAGTAAATAACGCCACGAACATCATATTTTTACGATCAACCAATCATGTTGAAATTACTTAAAGCATAGTTATAATCAGGTTTAAATGAGTACGTCTATCCGCCATATTAAAGAGGGAAAAATCACGATTCCAACCATACCCTTCACATGATTTTAAAACAATTAGAACTATTTAATTTCGATTTTTCAAAAGAAGAGATACTTGACGGGTTGCCTACTTGCAGGGGCAATATACCTCTTATGCCATCCTGTTCCCCTGATACTCGAATTTTAATTCGCACCCCGCGAATTGATTTTACCCCAAAATAAAATGTAATTCGCGACCCCGCGAGTGTCCAAATTAACCCCTTACCTGTTACACACCCACAACCTGTAAAATTTCAATTTAAATTAAAAATAAGAGAAAGGTATATAGCACGTCTATCCCCGTAGATATTACTGGTACATCCTAAACTTCGAGGACAAACCAAAGTATATGCCCTCATACGGTCAGAAATTTCAGGGACCTAATAATCAATATATATATATATATATAATTTATAAGTACACTATCGAAGTTTAAGGACAATATAAATCACCTGCATATGCACTTTGGGAACACCACCAATTTCGAGGACAATCTCAATACACATGAATGTACATTACGGGAACATTGAAACTATTAAGACAGTAATTTTAACCATGAAGTATATTGGGAGGACGCTCTCGCAATTTTGAGGACAAAGAATATACCTTCACGTACATTGCAAGGACGTTCTCGTAATTTTAAGGACAAATGTATGTATACTCACGTATGCTTCGAGAAAGTTCTAGAACCATCCAGAGAATTCGAGGACGATCCTAAAAAGAACAAAGGATTGCATCACCAAATGCAACCTCAAGTCAGACAAAAGAAATTCCTAAGGGTCAGGTTACACCTCGAGCTCAACCGAAAGAGATAAGGAAAGAATGCACACGTACACCTACAACGCAATACCCAAAGGAATATTACACATAATCTAGAACCTTCTCGAACATTATAATTTTATTACAAAACTCTAGTTAAATATAAAAACTTTACTAAATAAACGTAGTTACTACGACAGTAATTAACAATACGTATATTGACAACAAGAAACAATATTATATAATGAAGAAAAGCGAATAAATTAAGAATAAGTAAAAATAAATTGTAAAAGCAATGGTAAATTAACAAAACAGATTAATTTATCAATGCTTCTAATTAATCAAATGTATATTCACAAAGAAAAACAACAGAGAACCGAAAAACAAAAATTACGCCATAAGAGGGGAAGGCTCTCCGTCATCCCCACTCCAGCGGAAGACATATATACAGCAGGCCCGAGCCGGGGCCCCTTAGTTCCAGCCGGTCTCTCCACGGAGCAACATCGCGTTTGGTCGCTCTGAAAATCGGTTATTTGATTACAGAAGATTGTAACAATATACGTACGAAAAGTGAATTATCGTGTCTGAGTTACTCTTACCCAATCCATCGTCATCTCTACGTCGAAACGCGCTAGAGAAAAGGGGTATAAAGAAAAATTATTTGGAATCAAGTGTTACTCACGGAAATTGAAAAGAAATAGTGAAACAAATGTACGGAATAGATTGAAAAGCTACCCGAACATTACCAGTCAAATATCCTGTTATTTGTGCAGATGTATATGCACGATAACAACCTACAGTAACCCCAAGTTATTAGTGCAGATACCCATGCACGATAACTTGTCCACTTTACCCTTGTCTATTCAACCTCTTCCGTATGCCTAGATGACGGGGAGGTAACCATTACCGTTCCCGTCGAGTTATTGCTGAGGCTTTGGGCCAACCTCCTCGTGGCCCCAGGGGAAACAATAAGATTTCAGGGAAAAATTCAACAATCCCTGACAAATCTTTATCGCCTTTCGACGGAGAATTGGTATCGCCAATAAATAGCGTCGCGTTCCCTATAATTGACTTTTATACGGAAAGTTTCCATGTCGAAGAACCTCTAAGTGTTGCAAACTATTTTTCTGCATCAAACATCGAAACATTCGAAAATCCTCATATGAAATCATCAAGACCTACGGAATCCGACCGAGTTCAGCCCAAGGTAATCTCCAATATCCCGGTGAACACCGAAATCCACCTGGTCTACAAGAAAGGGTGCATCCGGGTCATTCGCCCAATTTCCAGCGATTCTTCGCAGGTGAAAGAATAGGAGCAACTCCGTAAGACCCGCTACGCTTCCACGCTTGGACGGTGAGTAAACCTTCCACGCTTACCTCATTCTCAATTACTCACCAGATCTTCAAATCATTGATAATTTGATTACTTCTCACGGATTGATCCCCATCCCTAACGGGCGCATTCCCGTTTAAACTCCTGGGATCCCCGTTTACCTGTGAAATCTTCCTCTTGAACAAAATTTATTTTCATCTGAAATTGAAATAAAGAATTAAAACCTAATTTTACAACCACGACGTAAAAATTAGTTAAATACAATAGTTAAATTAGTGTGTAAATAAACCTATATTTTTTATATTAAAATCGTGTGCATCTTCAACCTCTTCATTTTCCGGCGCGTTCCTCTATTCTCATGAATAACTCAAACCATTTCCCACTCGTTCACTTCCAACCAGAATTCCGAGATTAACTCAAAACTAAACATGGTCCTTCGAGCCGGATTCAAGTGAACGAAGTGGTAAAAAAGTGAGTTGTTCGCTGAAAAAGGCGAAGGAAATTCTCAATCTTTCTATCCGGTGCGCGAGAAAAACGGGTAATTTTCATCGCGGTCACGTGACCACACGCCGGCCGCGAATTCTAGTCGTCCTTCTCGCAAGACGAGCTCGAGCGAAGCCTCGCTCTCTCTCTCTCGCACACGCACCGCGCCCGATACCACGCGCTCTCTCGCTTTCGGGCGAGCCGAAAAGACGCCTCGCTCTCTCTCTCTCTCGCACGCGCACCGCGCCCGATACATCGCGCTCTTTCGCTCTCGGGCGAGCCAGACATCGGACTCTATACACGCGCGCATGCGCGCTTCGGCCTGTGGCTGGTCTACCGGACGCTCAACGTGCCGGTCGACCGACCGATCTCGTCTCTTCTTCCGACCACGTTCTCGCGAAAATCGTACGCTCTCGTGCAAGAGACCGTCGAGTAGAAGTTTCGCTTCGTTTCTCGGACGCTTCACGCCACGCGCAGTAAACTTCGTGCGTATCGATCGGCGACACCACAGTTCGGCATTCGCGAGTTTCTTTTTTTCGTTTTTGGACGCCTCGAAAAATATCGGTCGGATTCCGCGAGTTCTCCGTCCAGTTGTTTTGGACCTTTCGAGAGACATTTTCGCGAGTTCGTGGACTTGGACGCTTCGTGCTTCTCCTTCGGACTTCTTCACGAGTTTTCGAGTTTTTCGGCATTGAACGTTTCGCACCATTTTCGCGCGTGTGCTTCGACCGTCGACGCATCGCGCCAATTTTCGTCTTTCGCTAGTTCTCGTGTTTTTTCTTTTCGGACGCTCCGCGCATTTTCTCACTTGCTACGATTTCGCGAGTTCTCGTGTTTTTCGTTTCGGATGCTTCGCGCATTTTCTCGCGTGCTACGATTTCGCAAGTTCGTCGATCTCGGACGCCTCGAGCATCTCAGTCGGACATTTTCACGACTTTTTGTGATTCTTGTGGACGCCTCTCGCTTTCAATCGCGCGTGCTACGATCGTCGATGTTTTGCGCCATATTGTGTTTCGCGAGTTTTCGTGTTTTCCGCTTGGACGCTTCGCACGTTTTCTCGCGTGTGCTACGATCGTCGATGCATCGCGCTATATTTTCTTTCGCGAGTTTTCGTGTTTTCGGCTTGGACGCTTCGCGCCTTTTCTCGCGTATGCTACGATCGTCGATGCATCGCGCCATATTTTCTTTCGCGAGTTTTCGTCTTTTTCGGCTTGGACGCTTCGCGCCATTTCTCGTGTGTGTTACGCTCGTCGGCGTCGCGCATCCTTTCTTTCGCGAGTTTTTTTCGTGTTCGGCTTGGAAGCTTCGCGCCATTTCTCGCGTGTGCAACGCTCGTCGACGCATCGCGCCACCGTTTCGTCTTTCGCGAGTTTTTCGTCGTGGTTTTCGATTTGGACGCTTCGTGCCACGATCTCGCGAGTTTTTCTTTCTCGTCGATTTCGGACGCCTCGCGCATATCGCCCGTCGACGCATCGCGCCATTTTCGTTCGCGAGTTTTCGTGTTTTCGTTTTTAGACGCTTCGTGCCACGCTCGCGAGTTTTTTCTTTCTCGTCGATTTCGGACGCCTCGCGCATCTCGCTCGTCGACGTATCGCGCCATCTTTTCGTTTCGCGAGTTTTTCGTGTTTTTCGGCATTGGACGCTTCGCGCTATTTCAATCGCGTGTGCTACGATCGTCGACATCTTGCGCCATCTTGTCGTCTTCCGCGAGTTCTTCGTGGGTTCGTTGTGGAAGTTTCGCGCCATTTTTTATGTCTAACGCTTCGCGCCTCATTCCACGAGTTTTCGTGTTTTTCGGCAATGGGCGCTTCGCGCCATTTTCAATCGCGTGCTTCGATCGTCGACGTATCGCGCCATCTTTTCGTTTCGCGAGTTTTTCGTGTTTTCCGGCATTGGACGCTTCGCGCTATATCAATCGCGTGTGCTTCGATCGTCGACGTATCGCGCTATCTTTTCGTTTCGCGAGTTTTTCGTGTTTTCCGGCATTGGACGCTTCGCGCTATATCAATCGCGTGTGCTAAGATCGTCGACGCATCGCGCCATCCTTCCGTCTGTCGCGAGTTTTCTCGTGTTTTCAATTTGGACGCTTCGTGCAACTCGTTCGGACATTTTCTTGAGTTGTTCGTTTTTCGGCTTGGACGCTTCGCGCCATTTTTGCGTGTGCTACGCTCGTCGACGCATCGCGCCATCTTTTCTTTCGCGAGTTTTCGTGTTTTTCGGTTTGGACGCTTCGCGCCACTTCCATCGCGTGCTACGATCGTCGACGTTTTGCGCCATCTTTGCTTTCGCGAGTTTTTCGTGTTTTTTCGGCTTCGACGCATCGCGCCATCCTTCCGTCTGTCGCGAGTTTTCTCGTGTTTTTAATTTGGACGCTTCGTGCAACTCGGTCGGATATTTTCTTGAGTTGTTCGTTTTTCGGCTTGGACGCTTCGCGCCATTTTTTGCGTGTGCTACGCTCGTCGACGCATCGCGCTATCTTTTCTTTCGCGAGTTTTCGTGTTTTTCGGTTTGGACGCTTCGCGCCACTTCCATCGCGTGCTACGATCGTCGACGTTTTGCGCCATCTTTTCTTTCGCGAGTTTTTCGTGTTTTTTCGGCTTCGACGCATCGCGCCATCCTTCCGTCTGTCGCGAGTTTTCTGGTGTTTTCAATTTGGACGCTTCGTGCAACTCGTTCGCATATTTTCTTGAGTTGTTCGTTTTCGGCTTGGACGCTTCGCGCCATTTTTCTCGCGTGTGCTACGTTCGTCGACGTCTCGCGCCATCCTTTTCGTTTTTCACGAGCTTTTCGTTTTGGACGCTTCGTGCAACTCGTTCGGAACTTTTCTCGAGTTTTTCGTGATTTTCGTTTTGGACGCTTCGCGCCATTTCTCGCGTGTGCTACGATCGTCGACGTCTCGCCCCATCCTTTCGTTTCGCGAGTTTTTCGTGATTTTCGTTTTGGACGCTTCGCATCATTTCAACGCTTGTGCTTCGATCGTCAACTCGGCCGCTTCGAGCATCTCATCCGGACATTTTCACGAGTTTTCGTGATTTTCGGCTTGGACGCTTCACGCCATTTTTCTCGCGTGTGCTACGTTCGTCGACGTCACGCGCATCTTTTCGTCTTCCGCGAGTTTTCGTGTGTTCGTTTGGACGCTTCGCGCCATTTTCCATCTCTAACACGTCGCGCCTCATTTCACGAGTTTTTCATGATTTTCGGTTTGGACGCTTCGTGCAACTCGTTCGGACATTTTCTTGAGTTGCTCGTTTTTCAGCTTGGAAGCTTCACGCTGAATCATAGCGATTTCGTGTGTTAAACGGTGACACCGCGACAATTGCCGGCCTCGTCGGCACCTTTCAGTGCATCTCGAGCCTCGCTGAAAAGACGAGGAATGCGACCCCTCAAAATATCAACAAGACGCTCACCTCCACGCGTCTGTCCTTGTTGGAAACCATCTGGGACCGCTTCCGAGGGAACATGTCGTGCTTCTCGAGATGAATTGCGACCCCACCCGGTTCACCTCTTTTGTTCGCTCGCTTCCGACTTCCTCGACACCACGGGTACTCCTCCACACTTTTCCAAGGACTCTTCAAACGCTCTGGCCATTCGACCGTCAGTCCTGCTAGCTACGAGCCAAGCCACTCTGACCTCCTCATCGGGCATCTCGCATCGGGCGAGACTCCTCATCGACCCGGGCGCGGAACTTTCGTTCATTTCCGAACGCACAGTCCAACTCCTTCGAATACAAAGGATGACCGCCTCCATCAACATCCATGGAATCGAAGGCCAGCCAGCGGGACGGACGCGGGGAGCTATCACCTTCACAGTATCTTCAATACACGATCCAACCTCAAATTTAATCGTGACGGCGTTTATTCTAAACGTATTAACTTCGAAGCTTCGCTCGTTCGCTACTTCGGCGCAATGGGACCATCTTCACGGACTTCCTCTGGCAGACCCGAACTTTCTGAAACCGGGACCAATCGACGTCATCATCGGAGCTGACGCGTACGGTCTTCTGGTTGAGTCAGACGTCGTCAAGGGTCGGGCCATCAATCCCATCGCTCAGCGCACGCTTCTCGGATGAATTGTACTCGGTCCTGTCAACGGTTTCACCTCAAATTCGGTTCGTATTCAACATGCCTCCATCGAAGACGAGGTCACTTCTTTACTATCGAAGTTTTGGGAACAAGAGGAAATTCCTCCGGACTCGGCCCCTACAACCGACCCGGACGAATCCGCTTGCGAACGACACTTCAAGGACCCTCATACGAGGGACCACACGGGCCGATATATCGTACGGCTCCCCTTCAAGAATCCTCCTTCGCTACTCTGAGATTCGGATTCGGGTGAAAAACGCTGCCTTCTTCAACTTCTACGGTGACTCTCGACCAATGGGTCGTATCGCGGTCTCTACAACGCCTTCCTCCAAGAATACGAGAACCTGTCTCACATGCCTCGTGCTCCAACGGCAGCGTCTACGAGACCACGGTTTTTTCTCCCACATCACGGTGTCTTTCGGGCCCATAGCGCCACTACGAAACTTCGTGTCGTCTTCAACGGTTCCTTCTAATCTGCGAACGGTGTGTCGATCAACGAAATTCTTCATATCGGGGCCAAACTTCAACGACTTCAGGAAAAATGGCTACGCTTCACCTTTCGCCTTCTTCGACTGTCGAGCTACATGGATTCTCGGACGCCTCCCAACTCGCCATGTCAGCCGTGATCCACCTCCGAACAACTTCAGTCGACGGGGCTACAACGGTCACCCTCGTCTGCTCCAAGACGAAAGTAGCCCCCCTCAAACGACTCACAATTCAACGGCTCGAGTTATCGGCGGCTCTACTTCTTTCAAGGCTGGCCTCTCACGTTCAGAGAACCCTAGACTTAACGCAAGTCCCAGTCTCTCTCTGGACGGACTCTTCAGTTGCGTTGACATGGATTAATTCAAATCCGGCCCGATGGAAAGATTTCATCCGAAATCGGTTCACCTCGATCCAAAATTTCTCTTCCCACGCAATATGGCGGTTCATTGCGGGTAAGGAGAACCCGGCCGACTGTGTGTCGCAGGGGCAGACTCCCCGACAACTGTCCAAGCACCATCTTTGGTGGCACGGGCCTGAGTGGCTCGCGCGACCGCCATCTTCATGGCCAGTCTCTTCAGCCGAACTTCCACCGGATGGCGACCTCGAACAACGATCAGGTCTTGCCTTCACCACCACCTCCGAGAATAGTCCCAAAACCTGGGACCTTCTACAACAGTAGCCCGCTTCAAACGGCTCACGCACGCCTCAAAACCTACCCGCTGAACACGGGAGATTTGGAAGAGGCAAGGTTCTTCTGGATACGCCTCGTTCAACGCACACACTTCTCGGCTGAACTTCAGATGATGTCGAGCGGAGCGACCCTCAATCGGGGCCACTCCCTTGCCGCCCTCAACCCCTTTGTCGAACAACGAGGGACCCTTTGAGTTGGCGGCCGGCTGACGAACGCCCTTCTACAGCCCGAGGCAAAACATCCGTCAATATTGCCCCGGACCTCTCCGCTCGCTTCACTGATCATCGCTGATTCGCACTTTCGAACGCTTCACGGTGGTACCCAATCCACGTTAAGCTTCCTCCGTCGATCGTACTGGATTCCGGGTGGCCGGGCTCCAATTCGATCGTACATCCTTCGGTGCACCACGTGTGCCAGATTTCGAGGACTTCAAGTACAACAACTTATGCGTCAACTTCCGACTGCGCGAGTCACACCTTCACGGGCCTCTCTCCACACCGGCATTGACTACGCAGGACCCTTCATTGTCAAGACCTGGCGTGGACGAGGATAAAAAACGTACAAGGCTTATCTTGCCGTTTTTGATTGCTTCACTACTTCCGCGATCCACCTCGAACTCGTCACGGTGTTACATCGTGGGTCCCATTTTAATCGATAATTAATCGTCTTTTATTTTACCTTTCAGGATTTGAATTTACGAATGGGAAGTGTGCCACGAACGTACGGATTGTAATGGATTAAGTCGTATATGACTTATGTGACGATAAGTTACCGTCGGAGAAGAAAAGCGCCACGTTTAAGCGGGAATGTGCCCTTTCGGGATAGGCGCTTGGTAAAGTCGTTGGTGTATAATTTGACGCATGAGCAACAGGTAAGCAAATAAGAAAGTAGCGTGAAATTGTGCTTACCTTGGTGAGAAAGAGCGGCGGTGCGTAGCGGGTCGAAACTACTCGACCGTGTGACCGAATTTGTCCAGGAATCACAAAGGTGTTCCAGCTCAACCCGACCTGTCGCTGCCCAGACGGGTGCCCGGTGAACGTTCGAATGCGATGACCCGGTGATGCCGTTGTTTTTGGGAGCAGTCGGAGACTACGAGGACTGGATTAATTTATAAGTGATACATTCGCGTCGAAATATGAACATAAACATATAGATTTTATAATTGTTTGAACCGCTGGGTGAGTCCAAGACGTGCCAGGTTTCGGCGCCGTCGACTCACCACGTCTGGCTCCAACTCCGCCCTGTTACGGCGATTGGCGGCCAGCCGCGAGAACAAATGTTGAGAATAGACGCCCGAACACTAAGCACCGGTGTGACCGTGCCAGTCGCTGACCTACCGTATTACGGCGGGACGGCGCGTGTGGCGTGTTCGTGCGGCAAACCTTCCGAATTCCTCGGAAAATACCTGTTAATACGTCCGATTTTGGACGATTGAGGTTCTTTATTTGTTCAGCGAATGCATCGGGAAACGTATTCGTCTAACGCATAGGTACAGATTAGTATAAAATAAAATTTGGTACGCTGAGCGAGCCAGATTACGGCACCGCCGACTCGCTACGTCTGGCCCACCTCCGCCCGGTTACGGCGATTGGCGGCCAGCCGCGAATACAAATATGAAGGTCGAGGGAAATCGACGTCCGAACACTAAGCACCGGGTTAACCGCGCCAGTCGCTAACCTGCCCGATAACGGCGAGTCAGCGGATGTAGCGTGTTCGTGCGTCACCTTTCCCAAGCCTCATGAAAAACACTTCGAGATTTGTCCAATTTTGGACAGGTATAATTTTATGAGTGAGACGAATACGTGCGTTAGGAAAAATGGCGTGAGCGAGAGGAAGAGAGAACGAGAGAAAGAAATGCACTACGATGATTTGTTCGTTGCGTGTTTACACGCACGAACGAGAGACAAACGTATTTTAATTATTTGCTCGGGAAATGTTACACTTTTGCGCGGTCGCCGTATTTTGGGTCATTTAAATAGCGCGAAGAAATCGAATGTGATATAAACAATTGTGTATTTTACACGCGAATAAACGTAGTTACATTCAATAAAGACAATGTATTTATTGAAGACATTGTTTTGTAAATTTATTTTTTGCAGTGTTTGACTTATTATGTTTCCTTTTATTTTTATTACGATTAAAACAATTAATACCGGTTTTACAGAGACTTATAATTACACTGACGAAGAGACCGGGGTAAACTCGAAAAGAAATAAAATGTAATAAATGTACCGGTTTTCAGAGCGTCGACTCTGCGATGCGCGCTGTTGGAGAGACCGGAAGGAACTGACTGGCCAGCTCCCGGAGCGCAATATGTATCCTCGCCCTCGTTGTCTCGGAGACAAAGGGCTTAGCGGCGTTACCCTCGCTCTCGAGCTGGGTCCCCATGTAACCGAATATTAGCACTGATAACGTTATTTTTCTCGAGTTGTACATGAGCAATGAAATGAATATTTTTCGTTATCGGCAGGATGTGCTGACTACGTGGTGACCAAGCTCCGAGGAGGTCTGTGAGAAAACTGGCGATGAAGCTGACGCTTGGGAGCAGTTTCGCGGGTTATTCGAGGACTCTCGCGTCCCTGATATATACATTATATAGATATAACAATATTTCTTATTTCTAGGACCATTGCATTATGGTCAACACGAATATACATATATATGTTGGATACTAGTTCGGGGACTCGTGAATGTCCCTGAAATATACATGTAAGTATAGATATTAATATTATTATTTGTACTCCGGAGACTCTCTTGGATGTCCCGGGGGTTTACCGAATATATATATATGTATATTTGTGTGCGTCACATTGAGGACTTATGTCCCCGAAGTGTGCATGAAAGTAGATATGTATTAATTATTGCCCCGGGACTCGGCTATGTGTCCCTGAAGCGTATGGAGTACGTATATGTATATATATATATATATATACACATGTATAGATATTCACTAAAGTTATTCCGAGGACGTGCCTTCGAAGTATGCATATGAGTATACGAATGGTATATGGGGACTCTGAGGTCCTAGAGTATGTATATATTGTAACGATGTAATCTGACACCTTCCAGAATAAGTCACCTGGTGACGCGATACATTTTTACGCGATACATTTTTTCCCACCATGTAGTCAATGCATACTGCGTTATTCCCAAAGAGTATATAAGAGCGTCTTGCAAAACGAGATGCGCGTTCAATCGTCGGCGTTCAATCGTCAAAGAGTTCAAGCGTTCATTCATTTGCAAACATATACGAGCGTAGTAGCCAAGCCACGTGCGATTTGCCCAGCGTAATCTTACTCCAGAAAATATCCATCGGTCATCACGAAGAACATTCTACAACTCCGATTACGCACTTTGATCGACGTTTACACTCCAGCCGTTATCGACGAAGAAGAGTCTCGAGAAGGCGCATCATATTACAATCGACACACATCCAGAAGAGAACGATTAGTCATACGATTGTAACACGAATAAAATAAAGAAGAACTCTTCGATAGGCGACAACGACGTTTTTTTAAAAACATATATGTTCGCCCAACGGTGTAACATATAAATTGGTGGCAGCGGTGGGATTCCTCAATAAGAAGGGCCTCCCGAATAGACTGGTGCTCAAAACAATAGAGAGTACTTCGAATTCAACGGTGGATGTCAACAAGGAAGTTCAACACAAATCGGTGAAAGTCAAGGATTCCAAAGGAGAAAACACATTGTCGTGAAATCTCAACGGATATCCAATTCATCATCAAAAAGTTGGCTTCAAGACATCTATTCACCACATCCGATTCAACTTGTGATCGTCAACGGAACACCTGAGGGACATCCGACGACGACTCATCGAATCGAAGGTCACGTGTGAAACCAACGAGGATCTGTGAGGATCATCCTGAGGGAACATCTCGAAGGCATCATCACGCGACAGTCATCAAAGAAGGGCATCGGCTACTAATCAAGAAGAGAGGGGGTCAACAGGGAAGATTGACAGCCCATCATCATCATCGTTAAAGTAAGCTCGTTATTTTATAGTGACCGATATTGCGCCAAATTAAGAAAGATGGAGAAAATAGAGCAACTCCTCCAAGATCTTTTTAGAAGAATGGAAAATATAGAGCTAAAAGTTGAAGCAAAAACAAGCGATTATGAATCCGAAATTCTTCAAAGTCTTTTCAAAAGAATAGAAAATATAGAGTCAAAAGTTGAGCTAAAAACAAACGAATATGGCTCCGAAGTAACTGAAGATGAAACTGAAAACGGTCAAACAACATCATTAAAAGAATTATTAATCACAATATCAGATTTTGACGGAGATAACATGCCAGTTGAAACTTTCATTTATCAAATTGAAAGTGCTAAAAAGAATACAGATCGAAATAAACAAAGCTTTTTGCTTGCAATGATTTTGGGATCAAAATTAAAAGGAAGGGCAAAGGTAGAAATTAGAGCGGACAATATTGACAGTTTTGCTAAATTAAAAAATATTCTACGAATAAACTATGGCAGTCATGATGACCTAATGATATATCAACTCCAAAGAATGAATTGCAAACAAAGACCAAAAGAATCAATTAACGAATATTCTCAAAGATTTACTAAAATTCATGATCTTGCGATAAAGTCGATTTTAAACAAAACAACAATTCCGCAAACTCATAAAACAATTCTTGTAGACGAAGAAAAGAAAAAGGGTCTTACCGATTTCCTAGAAGGATTGGAAAAAGAGATTCGTTTAGACGTAAAGACCGAACATCCGAATAATATAAAAGAAGCGATTACTTATGCGATCAAGGGTGAAATTACTTTGAAAACTCGATTAATAAATAACTTGACAGGAAAACCTTATCAGGGTTCTAATTATCAGAATTCAAGTCAATACCAGAGTCACAAAAACAAAAACAAAAGCGATAAGACATTTACGAAAGGTTCTCAAAAAATATGTAATTATTGTAAAAAACCGGGACACATACTTCCAGAATGTAGAAAGAAACAATTTGATAACAGGCAGTTTAACAAGCGGGATTTTCAAAATGCTCCTCACAATTCCAAAGATCCTCCCCAAACCAACCATGTCCAAGAGATCGGACAAACCTCGCAAGAATCTGTAGTATCCGAAACAATGAGTGCAAACTCGCTCACATTCTTTTAAAATTAGATGAAACCAAAGAAGGAATCTTTTTAATTGATCCGGGCTCAACAATTTCATTAATAAAAAGGAAAATGCTAAATGACCCAACTAAAGTACTTCAAAACGGAAGAAAAATTACGACAATTGCCAATGAAACTTTAAAAACGGAAGGAATTATTAAAACTAAACTATTTTCGCAACCGGTCGAATTTCACGTAATTCCCTCGAGTCTACCAATGAAAGAAGATGGTTTAATTGGATTAAATTTACTCGAACAATTTGAAGCGAAATGGGATATGGGAAAACATGTTCTTCAATTTGGACCTCGAACGTATACAAAAGATTCTCTCAAAAAGGAAACAAAAATGCCAGCACGAACTGATTGCCTACGTACTTTTGACATTGAAGGAATTTTGAATGGACACGCTAAAATAGAATTAAAGGATTATGATGTTTTGGTAAACATTAAAAATGGACAAGCCACATTTCCTATTCCCAATTGGACTGACAAAGACGGTTGTACAAGAAAATTGAAAGCCGAACCAATCAATCATCTGGATATTAAAAATTACGAGATACCTGAATTAACAAATAAAAGAGAAAAGTTACTTGCTGAAAACACCCGATTGAATCACATTAAAGAAGGAAAAGAAGAAATTTGGAAAATCATCAAAAGATATCATGACATTTTCGTTCTACCAGGGGATCCGCTTCCAATGACTCGACTAATAGAACATTCGATAGATTTGACTGACGAAAAACCGATTCACACGAAGCAATATAGGTATCCACCCATTCATCAAGAAGAAATTAAAAGACAAATCAAAGAGATGCTTGAAAAAGGAATAATTCGAGAAAGTGATTCACCATTCAATTCACCGTTATGGATCGTACCCAAAAAACCTGATGCTTCTGGTAAAAAGAAATGGCGAATAGTAATTGACTATCGAAAAATCAATGAAAAAACTAAACAAGATGCTTATCCCTTGCCGAATATTGACGAAATTTTAGACAATTTGGGAAACGCTAAATACTTTTCTGCTTTCGATCTTGCGTCCGGTTTTCATCAAATTGGATTAAAAGAAAAGGATAAAATAAAGACAGCATTTTCAACGAAAGACGGTCATTACGAATACAATAGAATGCCTTTTGGATTAAAAAATGCACCACCGACATTCCAAAGAATGATGAATAAGGGATTACAAGGACTAATTGGCAATAACTGCTTTGTATACATGGATGATGTCATTGTATTTGGAAACACTCTGAAAGAACATAACAAAAACTTAGAAACGCTATTCCAAAGATTCAGAGATGTTGAATTAAAACTACAACCTGACAAATGTGAATATCTGAAACCGGAATTAGCTTATTTGGGTCATGTCATTTCAAAAGAAGGAATTAAGCCAAACCCTGAACGAATAGAAAAAATCGCAAATTATCCAAAACCCAAAAATCAAAAAGAAATTAAGCAGTTCCTAGGACTTGTGGGCTATTATCGGAAATTTATTAAAGATTTTTCAAGGAAAGCATTACCTTTGACAAATTTATTAAAAGAAAAAACGATCTGGCAATGGACATCCGAAGAAGAAAATGCCTTTACAACATTGAGAAACGCATTGTGCACGGAACCCATCTTGACGTATCCCGACTGGAACAAAACATTCATATTATCGACAGACGCTAGCGGAAAAGCATTAGGTGCAATATTATCGCAAGGAGAATTAGGTAAAGACAAGCCTATTTCATACGCTTCAAGAACGTTAAACCCCGCTGAACAAAATTATTCGACAACGGAAAAAGAATTACTGGCAATTGTTTGGGCAGTGAAATACTATCGACACTTTCTCTATGGCAGAAGATTCAAAATCATTACGGATCACAAACCATTAACATGGCTAATGAATTTAAAAGATCCCTCTTCACGGTTAATGAGATGGAAATGGAAATTGGAAGAGTATGATTTCGAAATAATTCATAGAAAAGGAAAATCTCATGCAAACGCAGACGCTCTTTCTCGGATAAATATTTTGGATGATGAAATCCCTGATGTTTTGGACGAATTCATAAATGAAACTTTTCCAAGTTATGATAACTTTCAAGAAGAAAAAGACTCTTATCAAAAATCTGAAAATATTTTTATTAAAGAAGGTCGAGTAAACAAAAAAGGTCTTATTGTAACGGATAATCTAAATGAAAAAGGACTAATAATTGATCCTAATGAAGATGAAATCGTTTGGTGGACAGAATTAAGAGCGCGAATCCCTAATCGCGAGTCTATCGAAATCAGAATCAAAGATCCGAGACTTCGAGCATTAATACTTGAAATGATTGAATATATTTTCACAAAAGTAAATCCAGGAAAAGAGTTAACAATTTTTACAAGTCAAGTGAAAGACCCTACCACTCAAGAAGAAAGAGAAAGAATAATCAAAGAATTTCACGAATCGACTATCGGAGGACATAATGGACCACAAAAGACAATAGAAAAATTGAGACAAAAATATAATTGGACCGGAATGACAAAAGACGTGGAAAGGATAATTCAACGATGTCAGATTTGTCAAAAAGAAAAATCAACCTCACAGGTGACGAGACCAAATCCAGGAAATCCTGACATCCCAATAAACCCTAACGACAAAGTATCATTAGACGTAATGGGACCCCTTCCGCCAAGTCAAGGTCATAAATATGTACTGGTTATACAAGATTACCTAACGAGATATTTGGTAATAACTCCGCTTAAAACTAAGAGTTCACAAGAGGTACTAGAAAAATTTTGGGAAAACTATTGTAAAATTTTTGGAATTCCTAAAGAAGTTTTAACGGACAATGGCGTCGAATTCAAAGGTAAATTTCACGAGATAATGTGTGAAAAATTAAGGGTCAAATGGACCGCAACCTCAGTATATCACCCACAGTCAAACGGTAAAAATGAACGTGCACATCGGGAAATCCTCAACTACGTACGGAGTTACATGGTGGAAAGTACCGATTGGGTGAATCAATTATCAAGGGCCATGATCTCTTATAATTCGACAAGGAATGAAAAGACCGGAGTGTCACCTTTCGAATTTTTACTTGGTTATGCCCCAAATATTCCTTTAGACGCCGAAAATCTTGAAATGACGATAAAAGAAAAATATGACTCTTTACAAAGATGCAGAGAAAAAGTCCGTGAAAAAGCTAGAGGGAAAATCGAAAAATCACAAGAAAAAACTCGAGAACGATTAACTTCTCAAAGAACTCCTAAATCCTTAAGAATAGGACAACAACTATTGATTAAAAGAAAACAACCAGGGTTTTCAAAGTTACATAGTCCATGGGAAGGACCTTATATAATAGAAGAAATATTCAATGAACAAAGTGTAGCTGTAAGAAGAGGCAACGACCTCGTAATATACAATAAAATAGATGTAAAACCTTATTTTACAGACGAAAATGAATCCGTCGAGAACAGTGACGATACTGATAATGACGATGTTGATCTCGAGGACCCACAGCCAGGTCCAAGTCACCGAGATTGGTAATAGTAAACCTGTTTATTTAGAAAATATGGGAAAAACGCACGTCTTTCATGAAACATGGAAAATAATTGTTGGAATAGAGTTCAGTCATCTATCGAAAGAAATATTATTATTGAAAAATAAAACTAAGGAGTTATACGATACATGTTTACGATACAAACCAGGATTCATTTGCCAAAGTATAAAGCAAATTGAAATGCAAATCAAACGAAATGAAATACTGGAAAATCAATTAAGAACATTATACCATTTAATTGGTCGAAGAAACAAAAGAGGACTATTCAACATTGCCGGAGAAGGAATAAAACTACTGTTTGGAACACTATCAGCCTCCGACGCAACATATTTCAATAACGAAATCGATAAACTGCGAGACGACAATTTACTAATAGCACATTTAGTTAAAAATCAAACAACATTAATTATGAATCAGTTAAAAAATAATGATAAAACTTTTAAAGACATGATTACGCAATTCAAATTGTTGAACAATAATATAAAAAATTTGCACGAGGAAACAAAAAGAAATACAATCAATATACAAATTAATGAAGTTTTGTCTGGATACACCACACTATACCAAGATTTAAAAACAAGCGTAACGGATTTGCTAAATGCTATAATTGATGGAAAACACGGAATAGCACATCCTCAAACTCTTCCTCCGCAACTGATATTTGAAAACTTGAGAAATCATACCAATTATCCTCATTTCTTCCCAGTTCCATTAAGTGAGGAACATTTTTCAACACTAATCGATATAAGTCATTTGACAATCGCAGTAATAAAAGAAAAATTAATGTATGTTCTGGAAGTACCAATATTAGAGGAAGAAATGTACGAAATAATGCATCCAATTGCGATTCCAAGTTATTCGCTAATAAAAGGATATGTACTATATCACATAGACACAGACTATATAGTAATTAGTGAAAAGAAAACAAGATTGTTCCCGTTACAAATAGTAGAATTCGAAAGTTTAAAGAAAGTCGAAAATACATACTTAATTCAAAGAAAACATCCAGATAACTCAACGCAGTCCTCTACGTCATGCGTGATAACTATGATACTTGCAAGAAAAGAAAATACATGTACATCAAAATATGTACAATTAGAAAGCTCTTTGTTTATTCAATTAAAAACAGGACAAGATTGGATTGTAATACCAGTAAAAGAAGAAACACTTCATATACTATGTCCTGATAATGTGCCAAAAACAATAAAACTTATGTCAAATGTAAAAGTTCATCTTGAACAAGGATGTTTAGCAATGGCGACACATGCGGTATTAAAAGCTTCTAATGTTATTAAAACAATTGAATTCGATAAAATGTTAGAAGGAAGTTTCAATGAATCAGAAATAAAAGATCGCCTGAATTTTAATAAAATAAAAGAAAAAGAATTGAACATTAGTGTCATTTCTGAAAACTACATTAATTCAAAGAATTTGCAAGAACTAGGAACAAATATTGAAGAAATAAATCAACAAATAAACAACTTGGCGTTACGAAAAAGATCAAAAACGATAAAAGAACATATTCAAGATGGACTTCAGTATTTTGGATATACGGCAATAACAATAATAATCAGCTATATCATGTATAAAATAGGACTCTTAAAATGCCTAAGGAAAGCAATTTCTTGTTGTATTAGACCATGCGTCATTTTCGATCACTGTAACTTTGGAAATAACGCACAAACTATAGACAGACCAGAACATATACATCTTAGAGAATCTCCAAAAAAGAAATATAATGAACAAGCAAGAATAACGGAAATAGAAGAAACAGAAGAGTTACCAAAATTAACTCAAAAACTATTTAAACCAAAACAACAAACCAGTCAATTGCAATGAATTTATGGGGACCAAAATTCTTTAAGGAGGGAGGAATGTAACGATGTAATCTGACACCTTCCAGAATAAGTCACCTGGTGACGCGATACATTTTTACGCGATACATTTTTTCCCACCATGTAGTCAATGCATACTGCGTTATTCCCAAAGAGTATATAAGAGCGTCTTGCAAATCGAGATGCGCGTTCAATCGTCGGCGTTCAATCGTCAAAGAGTTCAAGCGTTCATTCATTTGCAAACATATACGAGCGTAGTAGCCAAGCCACGTGCGATTTGCCCAGCGTAATCTTACTCCAGAAAATATCCATCGGTCATCACGAAGAACATTCTACAACTCCGATTACGCACTTTGATCGACGTTTACACTCCAGCCGTTATCGACGAAGAAGAGTCTCGAGAAGGCGCATCATATTACAATCGACACACATCCAGAAGAGAACGATTAGTCATACGATTGTAACACGAATAAAATAAAGAAGAACTCTTCGATAGGCGACAACGACGTTTTTTTAAAAACATATATGTTCGCCCAACGGTGTAACAATATATATATATATATATATATATATATATTCATCGAAGTTAGTTCGAGGACTTATGTCCCTAAAGTATGCATGGAAATAGACATGCGGAATTATTATAGGAGGTACTCCAGGGACTCTTGTATATGTCCCTAAAGCATGCAGGTACGTGTATATGTATGCATATATGAGACATTACAATATGGTACTCCGGGGACCCATGTGCGTGTCCCAGAAGTGTACAAGCAAACAGATATGTACGTGTATATGAGGCTATTTGTAAAGTTAATCCGAGCACCCATGTGCTCGTCCTTGAAGTTACGGGTAAGCTTAGCGGTAAAGTTATTATGGGATCTGTTTGTCCCTAAAGTATACGGGTAGACATACGCGTGCTAAATTTAAAGATATATTTACGAATATTTGATATAACGGGGTTTCTAAGTGAAATCGACCATATATGGGTCGTTCTGATTAATGGACGGATTGGATTAATTTTCCCAAGAAAAACATAAATGAGCGCGCTTAGCGCGAGGAAAAAATCTTAATAACTATTACAATTCGTACCAGGTGTGAATATTTGGAGGGCGAGAGTGCTAGGACGTAACACCTCCCCCCTAAAAGTCTGAAGCAATGCTTCAGCTTTGCTGAGGACCGGCGTTGAGCCGCTCCAAGAGTCCGTGGTCGACGCCCGACAAACGCCTCGACGTCGTCGGATGGTCGCGATTGTCATTGATGGTCACCAGCTCCAGAGGTTCGTCGTTGATAATCTTCGACGACCGTTGTTCAGCATGGTGAGCTCTGCTAATTAGGAGGCTTGTCACCGAGTTCCAGATGGCTCCTAGAAGGGCGAAACTCCATCCGTACAGAGTGTGGAGTGTATATCCATGGATGCAAGTATCGATGATCGCCTTGATGATGGTGAGGATTGCGAGGACCCCGAACAGTGCCGCACTGATGATCCCGAATTTTTCGAAACCACCCCAGATTTTGTGCAATACTCCATCAGCCACGTGTTGTAGAGCGTCCTCGTCCATCAGTGTCTTGAGGGAAACGCTTCCCGGGGGTATGTCGTGTCCTGCGAAACCCCTTGCGATGTTGTTGAGAAATGCTGGTTTTTCAGAGGGGAACATGATCCTGTCCCTCAGCTGATTGATCTCGTGGTCAGAATAAATTCCGCTGGATGCCAAATTTCCAATAGGGTTGTATCCCCAGGTAGGCATCGAAGCGGGATGTAGTTGTCCAGGAGGCGGTACCGCGACTGGATGTGGTGTGAACCGATACCAAGTGCCGTCGGTCCAATATTCGGCAGGCAGCATGGGGTTGCACTCGATATGTGTTCTCGTCCGGATAAGTGTCCTTGAGATTGTGGACAGGAAGAATGATTGGTTCCGGAACGTGACGGGAAGTTCGTTGTTACGTTCGTCCGTTCGATGAAGGGTGCATTCCACAGGTGTGCACTTGACGATGTGTGCTACCTCTCCTGCGATGACGGCCATGTATCCCGGGGCTTTCATGACGGCCCGGGCGAATTTTTCGGGTAGAATGGAAGCCGTTGAGAGAGCGTTTAGTAGCATTTCTTTTTCCAGATTGCATCGTTGTGTGAGAATGTCTTTGTACAGCGCTTTTATTTGCGCCTTAATATGCTTTTCGACGTAGATAAACTTCGAGTTCACGTACGCGAATATGTCGAGGTTACTAACAAGCACCCTTTTCCGCGTAGCGAAAGATTCGTGATTTTGAATTTCAAGAACGTACAATTTCGGATGTTCCGTTCGCACTAGAGTATAGCCGCAAACATGTTTTTTAGATTTTGCGGCTAGCGCGAAGGTAGTATCCTGGGTAGTCAGCGTGTAGACGTCCGGTATTTGGTGAGAGTTGTCGAAAGTCCTTGATTTGTTAGCTGTACCCTCGAATAATACGTCGTATCTATCAAACGGGCAGGTATCTGCTGGTTCCGTTTGCCAGAATACGGCGTTGCCCTCGATATCGAAGCAGGTACCATCCGATAATTGGCAATGGGTTCCTGATCGAAGGATTACGTTGTTGGTCACCAAGTTGACTGTTGCTTCGTAGTTGGTGAGAGTGATCCTCACTGAGGCTCGGACGACCATGTTACGTCCGGGAATTTATTATAGATAAAAAAAATATATTTTTAAAGAAAAGAAATACGCAATTCGGACTGTGCGGTTAAATTTACGTTATTTTTGGATAAGTGTATTTTCCTTCTATTTTCAGAAAACGGACGCCAGCCTTGAGATCCTGCCTTTAGTCGGGAATGTGCCCAACAGGGATGAGGATCAGGTCACAATCGGCAATTGGTAAGTATTGTTATAAAATGTAGAAAATACAAAATTAGGGTAAGAGGGTAGAAAAGATAGTAGCGCGAATTAATCCAACTTACCCTTACGAGCGGCGGTGCGTAGCGGGTGGAGGGAAAGGACGCTCCCGTATCTGAAGGGAACTTCCGCGATCGGTGTGGACTATCTCGAACCGAATGATGATTTCAGGGACAGCAAGTTCCACAGCAGGCCTCTTGGAAGACGATGTATACGCACTCATAGGAATGGAACCTAATCGTGTGCGGACTCAACGACCGACGAGGAATCAGCAACAGGTGAATCCACGACGTAAGAACTGATTTCTGGCTCGACGACGATAAAGGAAGCTTCGACGTCGAATGAAATAACAGGAAATGTTACTTCGTGTTCAGGTGATGCAACGACCGTTGATGCGTCTGGATCACTGAAAGGTGACGGCGGAGATACGCGACGGATCGAACGATCGTCCACGATATACACTCGCGAATGGAGGAGAGTATTTGAAATAATGCGCAGTCTTGTCCTAAGCGGTAATCGATTGAACCGTTGTTCTAGAGTTCTATTATCACCGCGGGAATGTCGACCCGATGTTTCACCTCGGCTAGACCGAGCGCGGCGTCGTTGGAAGTGAACACCTGCACGTCTTCTTGGTATTAGAGAAAAAAATAAGTTAACTAATTAATTCGAAATAATTGTTTCAGGTATTGTCCCAGTTTCCAAGTTGTGGTACTGGTGCTTGGGCCCTAGGCAGCACACTTGCAACACTGAAAGGGATATGAATTCGTGCAAACGCAATAGTACTGAATTCAAATTTATTTTAGGAAATGAGATTGCACGGTAGATCGTGGTGACCGTGCCTGGCCACTAGGCAGCACGAAAGATCACCTAATCACCGGAAAAGGATGGGGACGTTTCGTGCTCAGCTAAGGAGCACTAAAACACAAGGCAAAAGTAGTAGAGAAACTTTGGATAAAATGGCACAATTCCTTTCACAAGTATTTTTTGAATACGCTTGTAATTCTGAATAAAAGATGCAGAAGAAAACGATGAGTGACACTTTTTGATTAAATCGAGGAATTCAGGTTTGATATAATAAATTAACACAAGACGAAGATCACTTTTGGAGATTACCGATATATTGTTACAACTTTAAAGATGAATGAAATCGCGGAGAATAGATTGAATATAATGAAAATAAACGTACGATATGAATATTCGTATAAAAATCAAAAAGTGTATAACTGTTACCCAAAAAGAATCAAAGATTCAAAAAATGACAAGAGCCGATTTTCCAGCGTGCGGGTCCGACGAACGGAGAAGCGCGACTGACTGGTGGAGAGACCGGAGAACTGGTGAAGTAGAGGTACCCCTTCTTTTATATACTCCTCGAGTGGAGGCGGCGGCCATCTTGGTGGGGCCAGCATCCAGCGTCGGGGAAGTGGGCGCTGTTGTGACGTAGGCATCCTTCCTTCTCCCTTACTCTTATGGGACGGTATGGAGTACTGGCGTCTTTCTCTTTTGTTCTTACAGGATCAAATGGGACTCTTGATAAATTAATTCTTATTAATTTATCATGAGTCTTACAATTTATTACATTAGTTCATATTGTTCAATTTTTTGTATGTGGTTTTACAATAAATTTTTCATAATTTCGCAACCTGTCCTGATAGTTTAATGTATGATTTTTGTTATAAAAGTCTTATAACTATTGAATAAATTTTGCTTGTTATTTTCCGTTTATTTCCTTACACGACGGGTAAGTTTTTCGTATAGGATTTGTTGGTTATTATAACGTTATAAAACTTAAAGAAAATATCGGGGTATATATATAGGTATACCGACGGTAAAACATTTTATTAAAATATATTATTAAATATCTATTAAAGTTAGCGGTGCGCGTTAGAATATGTTGCGCGCGTTAGAATAGCTTGATAGTTTTATTAACTTTGGTAACTTATTTTTACGTGGTTATTTTGCAATCAAAATTTATTATTAACATTGTTTAATGGTTAAAATATTGCTCTAAATTCGTGATTCAAAAGGGAATATAATATTTGAGACTACAGGGTACATTTATGAGATTTAATAATTACTCTATCTTGGATAACAAGGGATTTTGCATTAACAATTTTGGAACAAAGGAATGGTGCGTAGTTGGTTACAGTATCCGCCGGATGTTTAGTCTGGGTAGATAGCGAGGTGGCCCCGAGTTTTCATATCAATGTTTATGATACGTGATTTCTGCGAGATGTAGTTTTCAGTTACCAATAATATTGACGGGATGTGATTTCGATGGTGACCGTGCGCCTCGTGGCGACTGTCATAGCGGCTGCACGTAGAGCCAAGGTCCAAGTGCATGAGCACTGAGGTATTGGGGAACTATCATAGCGGGCCCCCCTTAAGGATGCATATACTGGGATGAAAAGGGATGCCTATGGGAGGTGTCATGGCGCCCTACAGGTGAAGCGGGCATGAGGGCACGCTATAGGTATACAGTAACACGGGGTAACCGTGGATTTGCAGGTTTTTTTGAGTTTTTGGGAGAAAACAATGTTGGGTCTATATGAAAGAATGGATTTTTAGGGAAATTTTGACACCCGCGGGACCGCGGTACGATTTTTAGTTTTGAGGGAAACGAATTTCGCGGGTCGCGACTAAGAGCAGAAGTATCAGGAGAATATGACGTCATAGGAAGTTGAAGCAAGATCTCTTTCGAAAAATCGATATTAAATAGTTCTAATTGTTTTAAAATTATGGGAAGGGTATAGTTGGAATCGGGATTTTTCCCTCTTTAATATGGCGGATAGCCGTACTCATTTTAACCTAATTTTAACTATGTTTTAAGTAATTTCAACATGATTGGTTGGTCGTAAAAATATGGTATTTGGGGCGTTATTTACTACTGAATGTGCCGTTTAATATCGTAAAAGTCAGGCTTTGAAAAGTTCTATTTTAACCTGGTTGTAAGCGTTTTTAAGGAGACTGAGTTATTATTATGATTTCGTATTTATTTCATTATTATCCTTTTATTGCGTTATATTTGGTGATAAAAGGGTTTTACCTAATTTTATGTTTTATCCTACCCTTAAGGAAATTAAGGGGGAACAATATGTTTTTATGAAGTTATACATAGGCTTTATTTATTCTTAAGTGTATGTAGTATTATGTATATAATGCAGAATGACGTGATTATTTATATTTGAGCCATTTAGGGCATAAGAGTATTGTGAGACATATTGTTTCTTGTAAAAATAAAGAATTATATTATTGTTTACGTTGTCTATTTTATACTACATAAGCAAAGATATTTTTGGGTAGCGGTTCTTAATGCATATTCGTACTCTTATTTGGAGTAGCATAGTGTTTAGGACAAACATGTGGGTAATTGTGTTTGTTTTTTATGTTCTAGCTTATTTAATGGAGGGCAAGATCGCCAGGGCGTAACACTGTAGAGCCTCCAATATCTTGGGATCGGGTTTAACTCCGTCCTCGCTTATGATGTGACCCAAATATGCCATTTCTCGTCTTGAAAATTCACACTTGTCCGGTTGTAATTTTAAGTTGGCTTGCCTTAATTTTTTCGCAAGTTTGTTGAATTTATTCTCGTGTTCAACTAGTGTCTGTGCATAAATGACGATGTCGTCCAAATAAACAAAGAGTTCGATGCCTTGATGGCCTGTTAAGAGTCGATCCATTAATCTTTGAAATGTCGCCGGAGCGTTTTTTAAACCAAACGGCATTTGGTCGAACGCGTAGTGACCGAATGGTGTAGCAAGGGCTAGACAGCATTTGCTACACCATTCGGTCCTCGGAAGACTGTGAGAATCATCTGGATGTACTTTAATTTGATGGAAACCGCTGGCCAGGTCGAATACTGAAAAATATTTCGCATTACCCAATTGGTCGAGAATTTCGGATATTTGAGGTAATGGATAAGCATCGCCAATTGTCTTTTCGTTCAAGTTCCTATAGGATTGATTATAATCAATGACCATGCACAACTTTGGATTTCCTTGTGAGTCCGCCTTTGACGGTTTTATTACTTCCCCTTCAATAAGTTCTTTAACTTGTTTTGTAATTTCATCTTTATGAACGGGCGGAAATCTATACTGCCGCGTAAAAACTGGTTGATCGTCTTTCGTTGTTATCTTATGCTCGATTTTATCCGTAAAGCCTAGGACTTTTCCTGGCAAATCAAATAGGTCCGAATTCTCGTTTATAATTTTATCCACGCTTGACCGGTCTTCATCGTTTAGATGGTTGAGACGGAGTAAGTCGCGAATTTCTTTTACTTTATCTTTCTTTTCACCTTTTAAAACTTTTTTGTTGCGCGCAATTTCAGACTGTAATATACCCTCTTCCCGAGACGCCTTTTGGTCATCCGGGTGGGGAAAAATTAAACATTTCTCCTCTCCCTGAAACGCCTTTTGGTCGTCCGGAGTGAGGGAATTATTTTCACATCGGGTCCTATCCTCTTCCTGAAACGCCTTTTGGTCGTCCGGAGTGAGGGAAGCATTTTCCGTGCCTTTGCACCTGAATTCTTCGACTGCGACAAATTACCATCATTAAACAAATTATCATCGGTTGAATTGTGCGGGATAAGATAAGCGATACCATTCTTGACCGTAACGACTGCTTCGCCAAAAAAGATCCCTTCTCCCAAGTAGAGCATCGGAATATATCCTTCTTTGATTTTGGGATTACTTACTTTGACGTAACATACCGTTTTGGACCGTTTTGGAATCGAAATAGTTTGTTTACTTTTAAACGGGATTCTTTGATTTTCCCAAGTTAATTGTTCATATGTCCAATCCACGAGAGCTTTATTTTCAGCAAGAAATTCGGTACCAAGTAATGCATATTGGTCCATCGGGAACCAATCATCGACGACGTGAAATTCCGCGGGGGTATCATTGATCATTATTCTTATAGACACCCCTTTGTTCTTACGGGGATACTCGAGATCCCCTCCAAATTTAATAAATCGTATTTATTTATATACGTATGAGCATTCACGATTTGATTTTTGACGAGATTCACTTCCGAGCCTGAGTCTATTAAAAATTCATTAAGTCCCGATAAGTTGGGTGAGTCGAGGTCTACGGCAGCTATTTGTTTTGAACGCGTTAATAAGACGTGGACGGATCGCACGGAGACGCGTCTATCATTTTTACTGGGCGCTCCGTCGATTTCTCGTCCCGCGGGGAGACCCGTGCCACTGGTCGAGACTTCTCGTTTTTTGGCAATTTGGTTGCCCTGTTCCTTTCTTCGTTTTGTTTTTTAAAGCAGGATGTCTCGAGGTGGCTCGCCCTGTTGCAATAAATACACATCGACGCGGGTCGAGATCCTTGTGCTACGTCGTGGGTCCCATTTTTAATCGATAATTAATCGTCTTTTAATTTACCTTTCAGGATTTGAGTTTGAGAGGATAATGGATTAAGTCATATATGACTTATGTGACGGTAAGTTACCGTCGGAGAAGAAAAGCGCCACGTTTAAGCGGGAATGTGCCCACTTGGGATAGGCGCTTGGTAAAGGCGTTGGTGTATAATTTGACACATGAGCGACAGGTAAGCAAATAAGAAAGTGGCGTGAAATTGTGCTTACCTTGGTGAGAAAGAGCGGCGGTGCGTAGCGGGTCGAAACTACTCGACCGTGCGACCGAATTTGTCCAGGAATCACAAAGGTGTTCCAGCTCAACCCGACCTGTCGCTGCCCAGACGGGTGCCCGGTGAACGTCCGAATGCGATGACCCGGTGACGCCGATGTTTTGGGAGCAGTCGGAGACTACGAGGACTGGATTAATTTAGGAGGGATACATTCGCGTCGAAATATGAATATAAACGTATAGATTTTATAATTGTTTGAACCGCTGGGTGAGTGCAAGACGTGCCAGGTTTCGGCACCGTCGACTCAATACGTCTGGCTCCTCCTCCGCCCGGTTACGGCGATTAGCGGCCAGCCGCGAGAACAAATGTTGAGAATAACGGAAGCCGACGCCCGAACACTAAGCACCGGTGTGACCCTGCCAGTCGCTGACCTACCGAATTACGGCGGGTCGTCGTGTGTGGCGTGTTCGTGCGGCAAACTCTCCGAATTCCTCGGAAAATACCTGTTAATACGTCCGATTTTGGACGGATGAGGTTCTTTATTTGTTGAGCGAATGTATCGGGAATCGTATTCGTCTAACGCATAGGTACAGATTAGTATAAAATAAAATTTGGTACGCTGAGCGAGTCTAATGCGTGCCATATTACGGCACTGCCGACTCGCTACGTCTGGCCCACCTCCGCCCGGTTACGGCGATTGGCGGCCAGCCGCGAATACAAATATAAAGGTCAAGGGAAATCGACGTCCGAACACTAAGCACCGGGTTAACCGTGCCAGTCGCTAACCTGCCAGATTACGGCGAGTCAGCGGATGTAGCGTGTTTGTGCGTCACCTTTCCCAAGCCTCATGAAGAAGCACTTCGAGATTTGTCCAATTTTGGGCAGGTATGATTTTATGAGTGAGATAGGAAAAATGTGCGATAGGAAAAATGGCGATAGGAAAAACGTGCGATAGGAAAAATGGCGTGCGCGAGAGGAAGAGAGAAAGAGAGAAAGAAATGCACTACGATGATTTGTTCGTTGCGTGTTTACACGCACGAACGAGAGACAAATGTGTTTTAATTATTTGCTCGGGAAATGTTACACTTTTGCGCGGTCGCCGTATTTTGCGTGATTTAAATAGCGCGAAGAAATCGAATGTGATATAAACAATTGTGTATTTTACACGTGAATAAACGTAGTTGCATTCAATAAAGACAATAATATATGTTTAGTAAATTTATTTGTTGCAGTGTTTGACTTGTTATGTTTCCTTTTACTTTAATTTCGATTTAAACAATTAATACCGATTTTACAGAGACTTATAGTTACACTGACAAAGAGACCGAGGTAAACTCGACAAGAATTTAAAATAAAATATAATAAATGTACCGGTATTCAGAGCGTCGACTCTGCGATGCGCGCTGTTGGAGAGACCGGACGGAACTGACTGGCCAGCTCCCGAGCGCAATATGTATCCTCGGCCTCTTTGTCTCGGAGACAAAGGGCTTAGCGTCATTACCCTCGGTCTCGAGCTCGGTCCCCATGTAACCGAATATTAGCACTGATAACGTAATTTTTCTCGAGTTGTACATCAGCAATGAAATGAATATTTTTCCTTATCGGCAGGATGTGCTGACTACGTGGTGACCAAGCTCCGAGAAGGTCTGTGAGAAAACTCGCGATGAAGCTGACCGCTTGGGAACAGTTTCGCGGGTTATTCGAGGACTCTCGCATCCCCGATATATACATATTATAGATATAACAATATTTCTTATTTCTACGACCATTGTGTTATGGCCAACACGAATATACATATATACGCTGGATACTAGTTCGGGGACTCGTGAATGTCCCTGAAGTATACTGTGACGGGCGAATATTTTCTCCAACCGAAAAATCCAAAACGAGAACTTGAACTTGAGATCTACGGTGCGAGAAACCGTCACCTTCGGCCGTTCCTGTCGTGCGCGTGCATCCGCAACCCGGGGCGCCAGAGACTTTGTTTCTGCGGTCGTCTCAACCGGAATAAACTGGGGTCGGGGCGATCAAACTCGACCCGCCAGGCGGAGACTGGACCTCTCCTTGATTTTTGTTGTCCCCCGGAATCCTAACCGGGTTCGGAGACTGGAGCTCTCCTCGATTTTTGATCGCCGGAATCGTTTAACCGGACTAAACAGGATGCACTTACACGGGAAAGAACGGTGGCGGTAAAGCACAGCCGCTTAGGCTGTGGGATATGGTAGAGGGGTCGGGATTCACCGTGGAGTAGTGTGAGCGAGCGCGGGATCTGTCACTATCGCGATGACGGTAACGTCACTAATAAAACAAAATAATGGTTTTATTTTCGATAGTGCGGGAACCGGTGGAGTAACCACCCAGGAACTTTTTACGTAGACGAAACAACGCGAACGCGAACTGCACGCGAAACGACATACGCACGCGAGAGAGCACGACGACGTGCCTCTTACGCGAGAACGAGAGCGCGAGAGAGACACGACACGTCTCTCCATCGCGGCGTCTGATGGACGACTCTGTCACGATATCTGTAAAATCGGGAGCGATCGCGATTTGGGAGACAACCGTCTCATGCGAAGGTTCGGTAGCAACTTTTTTTACCTCGCTCGACCAAGACCGGCGCGCGAGGGATTATGCGAGAGCGAGACAGAGCGCGTTAACAGAAAAAATGTCAACACGCTCGCGGCATCGGACCATGCAAAATCGCTGGTTCAAGCGAGAACTTTATCTCGTATAATATCGAGAGCTGAAATATGATTTCGGGAACTGGAATATTCTAATAGAATATTCCTTTCGGCATCTATATTTTCTGCCCGAGTTACCCCGAAAACGGAACGGTAACAAATCGGGATCTTTTATCATCGGTAACATGGAGGCTCTCGGGAATCGCATCCCCGGGTCACCGTGCGAAAGCGGGCAAAACTTCTGTCCAGAAGCGCGGCGTGGAGATCTCCAGCCTCCGCCCGTAACCCAAACGGCCCGCTCTCCAGCACGATGCACCACTACGGTGGGGCACCGGCGTTTCAGCCGGGCGGGCACCGATCCCCCGAGAGGCCTCACTGGGTGCATCCCTCGGTCGGGATTGCTCAGTACGTCGAGCCACACGCCGCTCGACCGAGTTCCGCACGCCAACTTAACCAAAACGAAAACACAACCCAAAACCTCAACGTAACAAGACAAACATACTAGAGAAAAGACCTTTAACACAAACGGATGGGTCGCAACCCGGGCATCGAGAGCACATCTTGATCATCGGTAGCTTTTCTGTGACGTGTCTTAAAAAATCACGTCACAATACATGTAAGCATAGATATTAATATTATTATTTGTACTCCGGAGTCTCTCTTGGATGTCCCGGGAGTGTACCGAATATATATATATATGTATGTGTGTCACTTTGAGGACTTATGTCTCCGAAGTGTGCATGAAAGTAGATATGTATTAATTATTGCCCCGGGACTCGGCTATATGGCCCTTTCCAGATGGCACCTAGAAGGGCGAAACTCCATCCGTACAGAGTGTGGAGTGTATATCCATGGATGCAAGTATCGATGATCGCCTTGATGATGGTGAGGATTGCGAGGATCCCGAACAGTGCCGCACTGATGATCCCGAATTTTTCGAAACCACCCCAGATTTTGTTCATTACTCCATCAGCCAGGTGTTGGAGAGCGTCCTCGTCCATCAGTGTCTTGAGGGAAACGCTTCCCGGGGGTATGTCGTGTCCTGCGAAACCCCTTGCGATGTTGTTGAGTAATGTTGGTTTTTTAGCAGGGAACATGATCCTGTCCCTCAGCTGGTTGATCTCGTGGTCAGAATAAATTCCGCTGGATGCCAGATTTCCAATAGGGTTGTATCCCCAGGTAGGCATGAAAGCGGGATGTAGTTGTCCAGGAGGCGGTACCTCGACTGGATGTGGTGTGAACCGATACCAAATGCCGTCGATCCAATATTCGGCAGGCAGCATGGGGTTGCACTCGATATGTGTTCCCGTCCGGATAAGTGTCCTTGAGATTGTGGACAGGAAGAATGATTGCTTCCGGAACGTGACGGGAAGTTCGTTGTAACATTCGTCCGTTGGACGAAGGGTGCATTTCACACACACGCTGAGTTTATAATCGGGTGCCTCTTAATTTGTTGGGGTAGACTACCCGAGGTTTATTTTTATCGAGGATCTTTACGTTTCCTCCGGATAAAATTTCAAGAATTTCACATGGTTCAGTGTATTGGTCACCGAATTTTCCCTTTTTTGGTAACTTCAACATGAGAACCTTGTCGCCGACCTTGAAGGTGTTCGGATTAATCCTCCGATCGTAATACGTTTTTGATTTCTCCTTGGATTTCTTGTGATTTTCGGCGGCAAGTTGTTGGAGATCGTAAATTCGAGAGAAGAGCAGGTATGCAGCATAAGTCGTATCCTGTTGCTCCTCGATTTGTTGATGGCCCGACGGATGGCGGGCCAGTTTACCGAAAACTAGCTCGTGAGGGGTGTACCCTGTACCCTCGTGTTGGCTCGTATTATAGGAGAACATTGCCAACTCGATTAGCTCGTCCCAGTCGTTGTTTTCGTTGACGTACTGTTTCAGATATTCCGCAAGGACATGGTGTGACCTTTCGATTGACCTGTTGGACTGCGGGTAGAAGGCTGATGTTTGGTACATTTTGATTCTGAATTTCCTCGCGATGACCATCATAAAACTGCTCCGAAAGTTCGCCCCCTGGTCGGTGAGAAGGGCGCGAGGAGCACCAAAACGGGCGATGAAGTTTTTGACGAACGCCTCGCTGATGTCGATCGCCGTTGTCCTTTTCAGCGAAATTGCCAACGAGTACTTGGTGAGAAGATCCTGGATGGTCAGTACGTACTCGTTGCCCATCTTCGTAATAGGAAGTGGTCCGACCACGTCCATGGCCACCTTATCGAAAGCCGCCCTTGGAGTGTCGGTGATAACCATGGGTTGCTTAGCTTTGATTCGAACTAACTTTTTCAATTGGCAACCTCTACAATGTTGAATGTACTCTTGAATTTCGCTTTTCATGTTTTGTTCATGTTTTGTGCATGTTTATGTTCATGAAAAGAAATTTTCTCTGATTCGTTTGTACGTTTTATTTACTCCCTTATGACCTCCTACCGATGAGTCGTGGTTTTCTTCTATAATTGCAATACGATTTTCCTCGGGAGGATATTGAATGAGTTGTTTACAAATGGTCAACGTAACTTCGTCGTTGCCTAGCGTTTGTACCAAAAGATTTTTAATTTCGTTCCATCATACATTTCCGATTGAGTTTGTTTTCGCGACATGAATTAATTTCGTAGATGTTTCGCCGACAAAATTTTTCAAGGAGTCAAGGGCTTCCTCAAGATCCTCGATCAAAAGATTTTCGTGTACATTAGCCAATTACGGGTTAGCTAATATGCATCTTGAATTTTCATTTATTACCTTGAGTTGTAAATACGTGGTTTCCTCGATTTTGGGGAACAAATTTTGAGTTTGGAGGTCTTTTGCTCCATCATCGATTGGTCTCCCGGAAGTGGTGACAAAGACGACGAGATTTTCCTTGAACATGGACAATTTGTCACGCGTTTCGCGTATGGTGAGCCTACCTTGGACTTCACTGTTTACCCTCGGTAATGCATACTCGGGGTTTTCGTTATCAAATATGTCGCTATTTAAAGAGTCGTCGTCTGAGTAGCCTGAGCTTTCGGTGAGATCCTCGATATTCTCAATGTTTCGTCCATGTTCTGATGGTTCCGTAATGACGGAATCCTCAGGAAATGGGGCTATTTCTTGATCTTCTAAACGTTGCGTTATTTGAAAATTTTCCGCGATTCCGTCGTCTCGACTTGCGTCCGGAATAGACGTGTGCAAGGTTGTTTCTTCCACAGGTTTGACGGATTGAGGATGGAAAGGCGGTTCTTCCAGGTTCCGGGTTTTCGGTATTTCTTTTCTTTTCCCAACGACGAGGCGTTTTGCCAAACGTTTACGAAATTGTCGGGAAATTTCGGAAACCGAAGAAATCGTCCTCGTCCGCGGAGTCGGCTAACTTTTTCCTTTTTTCAGGTGGATTTTTTCTTTGGTTGCCGTCCGACGGATCGGGGATTTTCTCCGTATCCGGTTCAGGATTTACGGTAGGTTTTCGTTTTTTAGCTGGATTTCTTCCAGCTGGTGGGTCGAACAATCTTTCGTCCGAGTCCGAATCGTCGATTCCGCTAGGAGTCGGTTTACCAATTTTTGCCCGACTTGGTCCAACGATAGGCGATTCGGATTTTCTTTTACATGCCGTATGCTTTACCATGAGCACAGTCTGATTTTTTACAGGCTGTTTACCCTTCCTGCTTTATATACAATTTTATAAGTATAATTAGCAAGGCTAAGGCGCCAATGCACAAGACGATTGGCCGGGTCTTTTACGGAGTGAAGCCATACGAGCGGCTTATGATCCGTTACCAACAAGAACTCACGGCCGTAGACATAAGGTCTGAAATGATTTACACAATAAATGATAGCCAATAATTCCTTCTCGATCACTGAGTAATTTACTTCGTGTTTTCCAAGAGTTCGAGAGGTGTAACTAACGGGTTTATCTTTACCAATTTCGCCTTGGCTCAAAATTCCGTCAATGGCGTGTTCGGATGCGTCCGTTGTTATGATGAATGGTTTTGGGAATCCGGATATTGAAGAATTGGTTCTTTACATAACGCCTCGATAAGCGTATCAAAGGCTTTTTGGTAAGATTCGGTCCATTTGAAGGTCGATCCCTTCTTTAATAAATTTGTGAGTGGCTTTGCAATGCCTGAAAAATTTTCGATGAACCTGCGGTAATAACCTACAAGTCCTAAAAATTGTTTTGTTTTTTCGGAGTGGTAGGCCTAGGGTATCCCAGTAGTGCCTCCAATTTTTTGGGATCGGGCTTACCTCCGTCCTCGCTTATGATGTGACCAAAATATGCCACTTCTCGTCTTAAAAATTCACACTTGTCCGGTTGTAATTTTAAGTTGGCTTGCCTCAATTTTTTCGCAAGTTTGTTGAATTTATTCTCGTGTTCAACTAGTGTCTTTGCATAAATGACGATGTCGTCCAAATAAACAAACAGCTCGATGCCTTGAAATCCTGTTAAGACTCGATCCATTAATCTTTGAAATGTCGCCGGAGCCTTTTTTAAACCAAACGGCATTCGGTCGAACTCGTAGTGACCGAATGGTGTAGCAAATGCTGTCTTGTGAGAATCATCTGGATGTACTTTGATTTGATGGAAACCGCTGGCCAGGTCGAATACTGAAAAATATTTCGCATTACCCAATTGGTCGAGAATTTCGGTTATTTGAGGTAATGGATAAGCATCGCCAATTGTCTTTTCGTTCAAGTTCCTATAATCAATGACCTTGCGCCACCTTGGATTTCCTTGTGAGTCCGCCTTTTTGGGAATTATCCACAGAGGCGAACTATACGGGGAGTTTGACGGTTTTATAACTTCCCCTACAATTAGTTCTTTAACTTGTATTGAAATTTCATCTTTATGAACGGGTGGAAATCTATACTGCCGCGTAAAAACTGGTTGATCGTCGTTCGTCGTTATCTTATGCTCGATTTTATCTGTAAAGCCTAGGACTTTTCCTGGCAAATGAAATAGGTCCGAATTCTCGCTTATAATTTTATCCACGCTTGACCGTTCTTCATCGTTTAGATGGTTGAGACGGAGTAAGTCGCGAATGTCTTTTACTTTATCTTTCTTTAGAACTTTTAAAACTTTTTTGTTGCGCGCAATTTCAAACCGTAATATACCCTCATCCCAAGACGCCTTTTGGTCGTACGGGTGGGGAAAAAATAAACTTTTCTCCTCTTCCTGAAACGCCTTTTGGTCGTCCGGAGTGAGGGAATTATTTTTACATCGGGTCCTATCCTCTTTCTGAAACGCCTTTCGGTCGTCCGGAGTGAGGAAATTATTTTCACCTTCGGTCGTATCCTCTTCCTGAAACGCCTTTTGGTCGTCCAGAGTGAGGGAACCATTTTTCGTGCCTTTGCACCTGAATTCTTCGACTACTACCGTTGGTATAGTCAGTAACAAATTATCGTCGGTTGAATTGTGCGCAATAAGATAAGCGATACCCTTCTTGACCGTAACGACTGCTTCGCCAAAAAAGATCCCTTCTCCCAAGTAGAGCATCGGAATATATCCTTCTTTGATTTTGGGATTACTTACTTTGACGTAACATACCGTTTCGGACCGTTTTGGAATCGAAATAGTTTGTTTACTTTTAAACGGGATTCTTTGATTACCCCAAGTTAATTGTTCATGTCTCCAATCTACGAGAGCTTTATTTTCAGCAAGAAATTCGGTACCAAGTAATGCATATTGGTCCATCGGGAACCAATCATCGACGACGTGAAATTCCGCCGGGGTATCATTGATCATTACTCTTATAGACATCTTTGTTCTTACGGGGATACTCGAGACCCCCTCCAAATTTAATAAATCGTATTTATTTATATACGTATGAGCATTCATGATTTGATTTTTGACGAGATTCACATCCGAGCCTGAGTCTATTAAAAATTCGTTAAGTCCCGATGAGTTGGGTGAGTAGAGGTCTACGGCAGCTATTTGTTTTGAACGTGTTACGTCCTAGCACTCTCGCCCTCCAAATATTCATAACTGCTACGAAATGTAATAATTATTAAGATTTTTTCCTCCTGCTAAATTCATGTTTATCGCTCATTTATGTTTTTCTTGGGTACATATTAATCAGAACGACCCATATATGGTCGATTTCACTTAGAAACCCCGTTATATCAAATATTCGTAAATATATCTTTAAATTTAGCACGCGTATGTCTACCCGTATACTTTAGGGACAAACAGATCCCATAATAACTTTACCGCTAAGCTTACCCGTAACTTCAAGGACGAGCACATGGGTGCTCGGATTAACTTTACAAATAGCCTCATATACACGTACATATCTGTTTGCTTGTACACTTCTGGGACACGCACATGGGTCCCCGGAGTACCATATTATAATGTCTCATATATACATACATATATACGTACCTGCATGCTTTAGGGACATATACGAGAGTCCCTGGAGTACCTCCTATAATAATTCGGCATGTCTATTTCCATGCATACTTTAGGGACATAAGTCCTCGAACTAACTTCGATGAATATATGTATATATATATACATACTCTAGGACCTCAGAGTCCCCATATACCATTCGTATACTCATATGCATACTTCGAAGGCATTCGTCCTCGGAATAACTTTAGTGAATATCTATACATGTATATATATACATATACGTACTCCATACGCTTCAGGGACATATAGCCGAGTCCCGGGGCAATAATTAATACATATCTACTTTTATGTACACTTCTGGGACATAAGTCCTCAAGATGACGCACCCAAATATACATATATATATATATATATATATATATATATATATATATATATATATATTCGGTAAACTCCCGGGACATCCAAGAGAGTCTCTGGAGTACAAATAATAATATTAATATCTATACTTACATGTATATTTCAGGGACATTCACGAGTCCCCGAATTAGTATCCAACATATATATGTATATTCGTGTTGACCATAATGCAATGGTCCTAGAAATAAGAAATATTGTTATATCTATATAATGTATATATCGGGCACGCGACAGTCCTCGAATAACCCGCGAAACTGTTCCCAAGTGGTCAACTTCATAGTGAGTTTTCTCACAGACCTCCTCGGAGCTTGTCACCACGTAGTCAGCACATCCTGCCGATAACGGAAAATATTCATTTCATTGCTCATGTACAACTCGAGAAAAACCACGTTATCAGTGCTAATATTCGGTTACTTGGGGACCGAGGTCGAGACCGAGGGTAATGACGCTAAGCCCTTTGTCTCCGAGAAAAAGAGGGCGAGGATACATATTGCGCTCCGGGAGCTGGCCAGTCAGTTCCGTCCGGTCTCTCCAACAGCGCGCATCGCAGAGTCGACGCTCTGAAAACCGGTACATTTATTATATTTTATTTCTTATCGAGTTTACCCCGGTCTCTTCATCAGTGTAACTATAAGTCTCTGTAAAACCGGTATTAATTGTTTTAATCGTAATAGAAATAAAAGGAAACATAACAAGTCAAACACTGCAACAAATAAATTTACAAAACATATATTATTGTCTTTATTGAATGTAACTACGTTTATTCACGTGTAAAATACACAATTGTTTATATAACATTGTATATATAAATACAATGTTATCTAAACAATATACATAAATACAATGTTATATACGGTCGCCGTATACGGCGACCGTGTTACGTCGTGGGTCCCATTTTTAATCGATAATTAATCGCCTTTTAATTTACCTTTTAGGCTTTTAATTAACGAACGGGAAGTGTGCCACGAACGTACGGTTTATAATCGATTAAGTCGTATATGACTTATGTGACGGTAAGTTACCGTCGTAGAAGGAAAGTGCCACGTTTAAGCGGGAATGTGCCCACTTGGGATAGGCGCTTGGTAAAGTCGTTGGTGTATAATTTGACGCATGAGCGACAGGTAAGCAAATAAGAAAGTAGCGTGAAACTATGTTTACCTTGGTGAGAAAGAGCGGCGGTGCGTAGCGGGTCAAAACTACTCGACCGTGTGACCGAATTTGTCCAGGAATCGCAAAGGTGTTCCAGCTCGACCCGACCTGTCGTTGCCCAGACGGGTGCCCGGTGATCGTCCGAAATGCGATGGCCCCGTGATGCCGATGTTTTTGGGAGCAGTCGGAGACTACGAGGACTGGATTAATTTATGAGGGATACATTCGCGTCGAAATATGAACATAAATGTATAGATTTTATAATTATTTGAACCGCTGGGTGAGTGCAAGACGTGTCAGGTTTCGGCACCGTCGACTCACCACGTCTGGCTCCACCTCCGCCCGGTTACGGCGATTGGCGGCCAGCGGCGAGAACAAATGTTGAGAATAACGGAAGCCGACGCCCGAACACTAAGCACCGGTGTGACCGTGCCAGTCGCTGAGCTACCGAATTACGGCGGGTCGGCGGGTGTGGCGTGTTCGTGCGGCAAACCTTCCGAATTCCTCGGAAAATGCCTGTTAATACGTCCGATTTAGGACGAATGAGGTTCTTTATTTGTTCAGCGAATGCATCGGGAAACGTATTCGTCTAACGCGTAGGTAAAGATTAGTATAAAATAACATTTGGTACGCTGAGCGAGTCTAATGCGTGCCAGATTACAGCACCGCCGACTCGCTACGTCTGGCCCACCTCCGCCCGGTTACGGCGATTGGCGGCCAGCCGCGAATACAAATATGAAGGTCGAGGGAAATCGACGTCCGAACACTAAGCACCGGGTTAACCGTGCCGGCCGCTAACCTGCCCGATAACGGCGAGTCAGCGGATGTAGCGTGTTCGTGCGTCACCTTTCCCAAGCCTCATGAAAAAGCACTTCGAGATTTGTCCAATTTTGGACAAATATGATTTTATGAGTGAGACGAATACGTGCGTTAGGGAAAATGGCGTGAGCGAGAGAAAGAGAGAAAGAAATGCACTACGATGATTTGTTCGTTGCGTGTTTACAGGCACGAACGAGAGACAAATGTATTTTAATTATTTGCTCGGAAAATGTTACACTTTCGCGCGGTTGCCGTATTTTGCGTGATTTAAATAGCGCGAAGAAATCGAATGTGATATAAACAATTATGTATTTTACACGTGAATAAACGTAGTTATATTCAATAAAGACAATAATATATGTTTTGTAAATTTATTTGTTGCAGTGTTTGACTTGTTATGTTTCCTTTTATTTTTATTGCGATTAAAACAATTAATACCGGTTTTACAGAGACTTATAGTTACACTGACGAAGAGACCGGGGTAAACTCGAAAAGAAATAAAATATAATAAATGTACCGGTTTTCAGAGCGTCGACTCTGCGAGGCGCGCTGTTGGAGAGACCGGACGGAACTAACTGGCCAGCTCCCGGAGCGCAATATGTATCCTCGCCCTCTTTGTCTCGGAGACAAAGGGCTTAGCGTCATTACCCTCGCTCTCGAGCTCGGTCCCCATGTAACCGAATATTAGCACTGATAACGTTATTTTTCTCGAGTTGTACATGAGCAATGAAATGAATATTTTTCGTTATCGGCAGGATGTGCTGACTATGTTGTGACCAAGCTCCGAGGAGGTCTGTGAGAAAACTCGCGATGAAGCTGACCGCTTGGGAACAGTTTCGCGCGTTATTCGAGGACTCTCGCGTCCCCAATATATACATTATATAGATATAACAATATTTCTTATTTCTAGGACCATTGCATTATGGTCAACACGAATATACATATATATGTTGGATACTAGTTCGGGGACTCGTGAATGTCCCTGAAATATACATGTAAGTATAGATATTAATATTATTATGTGTACTCCGGAGACTCTCTTGGATGTCCCGGGAGTTTACCATATATATATATATATATATATATATGTATATTTGTGTGCGTCACTTTGAGGACTTATGTCCCCGAAGTGTGCATCAAAGTAGATATGTATTAATTATTGCCCCGGGACTCGGCTATATGTTCCTGAAGCGTATGGAGTACGTATATGTATATATATATATATATATATATATATATATATATATATATATATATATATATATATATATATATATATATATATATATATACATGTATATATATTCACTAAAGTTATTCCGAGGACTAATGCCTTCGAAGTATGCATATGAGTATACGAATGGTATATGGGGACTCTGAGGTCCTAGAGTATGCATATATATATATATATATTGTAATGTCGGTTTGGGGAAGATTGTCGATTTTTTGATTAAAAGAAGTGACTGACTCGCTACAGAACACGGTTGTAGGATGAATCAACTCGGTGTACACGAAGTTGAGCTACTTGAACTACGTTTATTCAACTGACAGAGATTCGGCGTCTTACAAATTTGGTGGCTTACTACTACCTTAGCCTAGAACGGAGGCAACTTATAGGGCTGGAGCGTGGGAAATCGAGAATAGTGGGAGGAAGGGCCTACGTGAAGTTTGGGGCGTTATTCGGGAATCTTCCAGAGGGATAAGGCTATGAGAGGGTTTTCTGAGAATTCAGAAAACCAGTATTTGACTATTCCATTCGGGACCTCGATTGGGCGGAAGCCAAAAATTTGGAGAAGCCGCGACGATTGTCCGAATGCAGCTGCATCGAGCAGTGGTGACAAAGATGTACACGGAAAAAATGTTAAGATCCTTCTAATGTTTGTGTAGGAGTTTTCGTCGGAATGTCGGTGGATGAGACGGAGGTGATGAAAGTCGAGGACTGTGGGAAAGGAAAAAGGAAAAAATTCCCAGCCTATATTACAATATTCATCGAAGTTAGTTCGAGGACATATGTCCCCAAAGCATGCAGGTACGTGTATATGTATGTATATATGAGACATTACAATATAGTACTCCGAGGACCCATGTGCGTGTCCCAGAAGTGTACAGGCACACAGATATGTACGTGTATATGAGGCTATTTGTAACGTTAATCCGAGCACCCATGTGCTCGTCCCTAAAGTTACGGGTAAGCTTAGCGGTAAAGTTATTATGGGAACTGTTTGTCCCTAAAGTAAACGGGTAGATATACGCGTGCTAAATTTAAAGATATATTTACGAATATTTGACATAACGGGGTTTCTAAGTGAAATCGACCATACATGGGTCGTTCTGATTAATATGTTACCCAAGAAAAACATAAATGAGCGCGTTTAGCGCGAGGAAAAAATCTTAATAATTATTACAATTCGTACCAGATTTGGAGGGCGAGAGTGCTAGGACGTAACAACCGCGCTAAAGTGTAACATTTCCCGAGCAAATAATTAAAATACATTTGTCTCTCGTTCGTGCATGTAAACACGCAACGAACAAATCATCGTAGTGCATTTCTTTCTCTCTTTCTCTCTTCCTCACGCTCACGTCATTTTTCCTAACGCACGTATTCGTCTCACTCATAAAATTATACCTGTCCAAAATTAGACAAATCTCGAAGTGCTTTTTCATGAGGTTTGGGAAAGGTGACGCACGAACACGCCACATCCGCTGACTCGCCATATTTGTTTTCGCGGCTGGCCGCCAATCGCCGTAACCGGGCGGAGGTGGGCCGGACGTAGCGATTCGGCGGTGCCGTAATCTGGCACGCATTAGACTCGCTCAGCGTACCAAATTTTATTTTATACTAATCTGTACCTATGCGTTAGACGAATACATTTCCCGATGCATTCGCTGAACAAATAAAGAACCTCATTCGTGCAAAATCGGACGTATTAACAGGTATTTTCCGAGGAATTCGGAAGGTTTGCCGCACGAACACGCCACACGCGCCGACCCGCCGTAATACGGTAGGTCAGCGACTGGCACGGTCACACCGGTGCTTAGTGTTCGGGCGTCGGCTTTCGTTATTCTCAACATTTGTTCTCGCGGCTGGCCACCAATCGCCGTAACCGGGCGGAGGTGGAGCCAGACGTGGTAAGTCGACGGTACCGAAACCTGGCACGTCTTGCACTCACCCAGCGGTTCAAACAATTATAAAATCTATACATTTATGTTCATATTTCGACGCGAATGTATCCCTCATAAATTAATCCAGTCCTCGTAGTCTCCGACTGTTCCCAAAAACAACGGCATCACCGGGCCATCGCATTCACACGATCACCGGGCACTCGTCTGGGCAACGACAGGTCGGGTCGAGCTGGAACATCGTTGCGATTCCTGGACAAATTCGGTCACACGGTCGAGTAGTTTCGACCCGCTATGCACCGCCGCTCTTTCTCACCAAGGTAAGCATAATTTCACGCTACTTTCTTATTTGCTTACCTGTCGCTCATGCGTCAAATTATACACCAACGACTTTACCAAGCGCCTATCCCAAGTGGGCACATTTCCGCTTAATCGTGGCGCTTTTCTTCTCCGACGGTAACTTACCGTCACATAAGTCATATACGACTTAATCCATTACAATCCGTACGTTCGTGGCACACTTCCCATTCGTAAATTGTTACGTCCGGGAATTTATTTTGGATAAAAAAAAATACCTTTGAAAGAGAAATACCCGATTTCGGTAGCGAGATTGAATTTACGTTGATTGTTTAATTAATGCAATTTTTCTTTGTTTTTCAGAAACGGACGCCAGCCTTGAGATCCTGCCTTTAGTCGGGAATGTGCCCAACAGGGATGAGGATCGAGCCACAGTTTGATTGGTAATTAAGAATCACTCGCGGGGATAGGGCAGTCGGTAAAGAAGATAGTGAGTGGTAACGTGAACATGCGACTTACCCTACGAGCGGCGGTGCGTAGCGGGTTTATCGACGGGTGATCTGGTACCCGGAGAGAGGTCCTTCCGTCGGTAATGACGATCTCTAGGCGAACAACGATTTCAACGATGGTCGGTGAGGTAGGTTTCTTATTTTTCGACGAGCATCCGCCTATCGATGTACCGATCTGTTGTAGGTAAGGACGGGTTCCTGTCGTCCGACCGCGGTGACGAAGTCGTGGAGCGAAAGGAAATGACGTTGGCGACGGGAGAAAATTAGTCGATGGTGACAATCTCGATGTCCGATGATACGACGGCGGTAGACGCGTCTGAAGCGATGCTGCCGGTCGATAGAGTCACTACACGGATGTACCCACGGGGGTCGACGAGGAAGACTTTTTCATAAAACGGAACGTTCGACACGACTTTTGGTCCAATTTTCACCGAATTTAATGTTAGGGCTTCACGAATAATTTGTTTGAACATAGACGAGTTGTTTCCCCGAGATGCCGGTCGCGGCTTTTGCGCGGCTATCGCGTTTGCACGGCGAAGATTAAACTTGGTACCACCTCGTCTTCTTGGCATTTATGAATTTGAATAAACACAGATAAATATTTTTGGAAAATCAATTGACCGTTAATTGGTGAAGGGGAGAATGAGCAAGATTATCATGCAGCAGGGGTTCGAGACACGAATTAATCGACGTGCAGTAGTAAGAGCACAACCGGTAGATTCAGTCTCGAAATTTAAGCGAGGTAAGAATTGACGACGTGCAGTAGTAAGAGCACAACCGACGATTCTTTGGTAAATGGAGGGAGGATGGGTGAAGGGTTAATTCAATTAACGGACGGTTGATTTCTATACATGATATGCAAAGTTGCGAAATGAAATATATTCGATTAACTGATATGCCAAGGAAACGAGGGTGAGAGAATGTTGACTCAAATAAATTCGTGAGAGATGACTGGATAAATTAAACGACACGAAATACGTTGAGCGAATATGTTCGATGAGGGATAAGGGTCGCGAAATAACTTTCACTGACTCTAAGATGTACACGTATATATATATATATATTGTTACAAACTTGGAAAATAAGTATAATTACATAAAGCTCTTCGATGAGATTGCGGCGCAAAAATCAGACTCAGACTTGGAGTTACAATGACAAAAAGAGATATTAAAGAAATGTTAAAAAGTATTAAAGAATTATTCCGATTTTCCAGCGAGCGGGTCCGACACGAACGCGGCGAGCGGAGAAGCGCAACTGACTGGTGGAGAGATCGGAGAACTGGCGAGCAGCGGAGGACTCGGCTTTTTATTGGTGCGGCGGTGAGGCGGTGTGGTGCGCATGCGCCGCGGAGAGGAGACGCCGACGCTGATGTTCCTTCTCGCTTGCTCTTATGGCGTTAAACGGAGGATTCGATGATAAATCAATTATTTAATTTAAATGTTATAACAAATAATTATGTTGGTTGGACTGACGGTAAGTTAATATTTTTAATTTATCGTTAGTCTCACAATTTGTTACAATAATATCGTTTTTAAATTAAGAAATATAATTTTATATAAGTTCCAATTGTTGTTATACATTCTTTTGTGTGCGAAGCAGATTCGATGTAAAAATACGGCGGTTAAATGAGAGAATAATAATTACAATGCGAAATATACGAGTTGCGTACAATATCTATAAATGTGTAATTTTTAATTAATAAAATAGAGCGCACTATTATTTATGCGAAAGTAATCATATTTAATATCTGGTTTTAGTAATACTTTTATTCGTATGTACGTGAATAATATAAGTGTTCATAATGGCTAATAGTTTTTAGTTATGTTAATAGCGCGTGACATATTTGTTATACTGATAATACTGAGTTATAAGGATTATCGCTTAACTAAATGATTAAAATAACGTTTATAATTCATTTGTTGCATTAAACATTTATTATAATTATTAATAATATTGTAAGTCGCATTGTGACGGCGTTAATTATTATTTGAATAATTTCTTTATTAATTAGAGCGTGTATGAAATTGGTCTAAAATATTCTGCACGTGGAAATAATAATAATGATACGGGGTTGGAAACAAAGGCGACAAAGAGGCGATACGTGATATTGGCGTAGGAGCGGATGTTTAGTCTACAAGGTATGGAGTGATAGCGATTTGTTTATCTCTTAATTAATTCTTAGGATTCGGCATGATGTGATATTGTTTAAATTATTATTTCCTAGAAGCCTACGCGCAACACGTGGCTTGCATCATGGCGGCGCGTCCGAGAGAGACGCGACGAGTGCGAGAGAGAAAGAGATATACATGCGCTGGGAAAGTTCGGGAAAAATCTGGCTAATGTCTTCTATTATGTACTTGAAAATGGGAAAGCGTACGAGAAAAGACTTATACTGTAAAAAGAGCGCTTGCTCGTTTCAAGAGGCAATAAAGCAAATCAAGTGCTTTCTGGAAAATGTCTCGAAGGGAAGCGTTCGCTCGACTCGAGGGGCAATAAAGTAATTTGGGAAAAAGTCACGTAGCGTCTATTTGCCATAGTAGCCATGAGTAAGAGAGAGAGGGTTAGACTGGGTGAGAGTAAGAGAGAGAGAGAGAGACTCTATATACGAGGCGAGTCGCGGGGTCGCGAGTATATCGCGAGTCCGCGGATTACGCAATCTCGCGGTTTTTCGCGAGCACGTGAAAATACAGGGTGCGCCAGAGAAACTTACTTATTTGAAAAAATTCCCGCGCGGTGAGTCTGGTGGGTAGAGGGGCGAGAGGGGGCGCATCTGGAGGGGGAAGTTCCCAAGTTTGTTTCTCCCTCCAGTCAGTTGCCATCATGCTCTGGTCTAGAGAGCAGCGGGCCTTCGCAGTCGAGAGCTTCTTTTCTAACGGTCGCTCACTTGTTGCTACGCAACGTGCCTTCCGCGCTCGCTTTGAAATTCCTCCTCACAGACTCGTTCCTGGCCATAATTCGATTCTGTCGTGGGTTAACTCATTTCGGGAGTGTGGAAGTGTCGCTAAACCCAGAAATGGACTTCAACGGACCATCAGAACTCCGGAAAATGTCGAAAAAGTGAGGCAGTCAGTTGTGCGTTCTCCCCGGCGTTCGGCTCGCAAAAACGCAGCTGCTATGGGAATTTCTGACACCACTGTTCGACGAATTCTCCATGAAGACCTTCAATTTCATCCCTATAAATTGGCTGTTGTGCACGAATTAGCTGAACGCGATTTTGTTGCCCGTCAAAATGCATGTGAAATGCTGGTTGACAACCTGCCTGAAGACGCGGTCGTTTTTTTCAGTGACGAGGCTCACTTCCACATTTCCGGCTGCGTCAACAAGCAAAACATGCGTTATTGGTGTGGTGTAAATCCACGTGAGCTTCACCAGAAGCCACTTAATTGTGAGCGAGTTACTGTCTGGTGTGCGATGTCGGTAATGGGAATAATTGGTCCTTATTTTTTTGAAGAAAACGAACGCGTGGTTACCGTGAATGGAGCTCGTTACAGGAACATGATCGAGGAATTTTTTCTTCCAAGACTCGAAGAAATGAACGTTAGGAACGTGTGGTTTCAGCAAGATGGAGCCACAGCACACACAGCACGAGACTCAATGAATTTGTTGCGACAACATTTCCCCGACCGCCTCATCTCTCTCAGAGGCGATCTCCAATGGCCAGCACGCTCTCCAGATTTGACTCCATGCGATTTCTTTTTATGGGGTTATTTGAAATCTCTGGTTTATGTCGATCGACCACGGACCATAGCACACCTCAAGAACAACATTCGCGACGCCATTGCCAACATACCGATTGATAAGCTGCAAAGAGTGGATACGAATTTCAAAAATCGACTTCATCAGTGTATGCGCAATGGGGGTCGCCATTTATCCGATGTCATTTTCAAGACTGCATGAAAACAAAATTGGGATATTGTGTTCTCAAATAAAAAAAAAATTAAAACAATAATTGAAGTACTTTTGTTTTTATTGACCTTTCAAATAAGTAAGTTTCTCTGGCGCACCCTGTACGTCATTAGCGTATGAGATATCTTGTAATATCCATAATACCGAAATTTTAACAATTATCGCTTAACGTAAATAACGAAGATAATGTTTACATTTCATTTGTTGCGTGGAATATTTATTCTGATTATTTAATAATATTGTTAGTTGCATTGTGACGGCGCTAATTACTTATTGAATAATCCTTTTTATAAATTAGAGCGTTTGGGAATTTATTCTCGAATATTCTGCACGTGGAAATAATAATAATGGTATTGGATAGGAGACAAAGAGGACAAAGAGGCGATTCGTGATACTTGCATTGGAGCGGATGTTTAGTCTATGAGGTATAGAGTGATAGCGATTTGTTTATCTTTTAATTAGTTCTTGGGATTTGGCATGATGCGATATTATTTAAATAATTATTTCGTAGAAGCCTACGTGCAACACGTGGCTTGCATTATGGCGACGCGTAGGAAAGAGACGCGACGAGTGCGAGAGAGAAAGAGATATACATTCCATGGGAAAGTTCGGGAAAAATATCTGCTTAACGTCTTCTATTATATACTTGAAAATGGGAAAGCGTACGAGAAGAGGCTTATACTGTAAAAAAAGCGCTTGCTCGTTTTAAGAGGCAATAAAGCAATTCAAGTGTTTTGTGGAAAATGTCTCGAAGGGAAGCATTCGCTCGACTCGAGGGGCAATAAAGTAATTTGAGAAAAAGTCACGTAGCGTCTTTTTGCCATAGTAGCCACGAGTAAGAGAGAGAGAGAGAGAGAGAGAGAGAGATAGATAGATAGATAGATAGATAGATAGATACAAATTTTTATTATTCATGGTTGAACAAAAAAAATGATAGCGAGCTATCGTGAACGAGTTATTGCTCACCAGACATAGCAGAGCGAGTACAAAGCGAATAGCGATTAAATGCTAAAGCAAGTGAAGTGTTTGGTGAACAATTAGTGACATAAGTAAACTTAAAACTAAGTAGCGTAATATTGCGCGAGTAAGTAGTAATGGACGATTAAATCTTAATTGAGAGTGAGAGTGCTCTCTCTCTCTTATAACTAATAGAATCAAGTGATTAAAGAAAAAGATGATTAAAGAAAATATAAGATGTCTGAATGACATGTGAGTGGGTCCTCGCCGGACAGATACAACAGACGGTGGCTGGAGTCGGATGTGCACGCGTAGCCAGCTAATCCGGTTTATTTGGATACAAAGACAGTAATTTAGGGACGTCGTCAAGGGCATTAACAGTGTGTCTGATCCCATCGTCGGTTTTCTTGGCGAAGACTGTGTGGTTCTTACACCAAACGTGTTTAAACCCAGCTGGCTTGAGCGTCTTCTTTGCAGCGGCTAGGACCTGCAAGGTTTTCGCCGGCAAAAGCTCATTAACGTTAATAACAAAGTCCGACGACGGGAAAATGAGATTGACGCCTGCGAGTTGCTCCTTGTCCAGCATCGAGTACTTTAGAATCCCGTGGTTGCGTTTAGCCGACAGAAGACGAAGTGCTACGCTAGAATCCTTGCACACCACCGCGAAGGTGGTCCTGGCGGGTTCCGCACCAGCGCTTGGCCGTAGAGAAATATTTGGTGCTGAAGGTTTTTTTCTAAGTAGACGCGCGCTTACAAGATCGCCAGGGTTGATGTTCATCTTTAGTGCAGTAGCGATCGCCGATGCCAGGTTCAAGAGAACGGGCTCCTCGACGGCGCCGAAGTAAAAGCCAGACACTGACAGTTCCCTAAAATTTCCCGGGTTCGAGAGAGCCCGTTGCACGTGCGCTGAAGTCGAGTTAGTTGCAGCTGCGAGCCTGGATAGCTCTTGGGCGACAGTAGGAATGGCGGAAGTAGCAAAAGGAGCAAGCATGTCGACACGGTTTTCCAGCTTGTGTAGTGCATCCTTGAGGTCTCGATTCTCCTGGACGAGGTTTTCAGTCAGCGCGGTCAAAGAGTCAGTCACGTTGGTGAGCCTATCGGTGGTAGCCCTCTGAGCGACCAGTTCGGCGTTAACATCGGTGATGGCGGAGCGAATGCCGGGGATGTCATCGAGGATCGTTTTGTAACTGGCAAGAATTTGATTTATAGCCGCCAAACCATCCATGACGTTGTCCAACGTATGAGTTTGTCGTGTTTTCGGCGGCTGCATGACTTTTTTGGGAGGTGGCTTGACCTTGACGTCGTCACCGTCTCTGTCTCTTTTTCGTGAAGATCCACGAGAGGAGGCAGAGCCCTCGGAGCCAGCCGGCGACCCAGGTCTGGAGCCACCGGGAGATGGAGTGCCGGACATTCTGATGGTAACAGTGAGATCAGGAGATACGCTGCTCTAAATTCGTCACTCAGTGAGCGAAAACACGCTCATAAAGTGTGCAACTTCACCAGAGACAGTCAGTGGCCACGCCACACCTTATGTGACCGGCTTATGAGGCGTTCGGGGATTCGCCGTATATCAGTGGCCGACTTCACGTCGAACGGTCAATAAACCGATATACCCGTCATATGACCAGCCAATCGGACGCTCGGATTTTCGTGGTCGCTATAGTTGTGGAGTAGAACTGACTCACGTAGTTCGCGAGTGACGACAGAGAGCTAGGAGGCCTAGGATCGTCAGCGCATGCGCAGTGTGAAAGGCTCGCGACGAAGGCCGATCCGGCGGGGTGTGGGGGACCAAAGCAAAAGTGAGGTTATGCACCAAGAGGCTTTTCACCAGGAAAAAAAGCACAAAATGTGAGGAATGCAGCAAAACCCTCAATTTTCCGGTGAAAAGCAATAAATAGCGTGCTTTGTTCCTGCAACAAAAACGCCCGTGGGCAAAACGCGGCAGAGAGCGATCGAAAGAAAGCGGGAGCGATGAGAAGAGTGACAGGTCGTACTCACAGAGAGAGAGAGAGAGAGAGAGAGAGAGAGAGAGAGAGAGGGATAGGCCGGGTAAGAGTAAGAGAGAGACCGACTCTATGTGCGAGGCGAGTCGCGGGGTCGCGAGTATATCGCGAGTCCGTGGATTACGTAATCATGTGGTTTTTCGCGAGTACGCGAAATAGGGGTCAGAGGGTTGAGATTCGTGATTCGCGGGTCGCGAATTATATCGCGGATCTGCGGAAATCGAGGTTCACGGTTAAAGAAGAAGGTTTTTGTGATACGGGTTACATGAGTATGAAGGGGGTACGTGGGTAACCCGGAGAGAGAAAGATACAGGATGTAGAGGATGATAGAGAGCTTGATTGAGCGCGCGAAGTATCGGGGGAACAGGAGGCTCACGTTGGTCTCCTAGCGGAGCGCTAGAGAGAGAGAGAGAGAGACGAAGCGGGGGCGCATGTGTGCGCGCGAGCGTTAGGGAGAGACAAGGATAGAGAGTGAGTGCGCGCGGACGCTGAGCTCGTTGCGCTAGCTAGGCGCGTTCAGCGGGAGTAGGTGCACACTAGGGGAAGTCGAATTTTCACAGACAAAATAAGGGATGATGAAAAATAAATGCGCTCGTCACGATCTGAATTAAAGTTAATGGAAAAAAAATATTCTTGTATTAAAGACCATACGAATAAATTTGTATATGTGTGTATTTATATATAGAGTAGAGGGTGAGATCGCCAGGACGGAACGCCAGGAGGCCGTACCTCGACTGGATGTGGTGTGAACCGATACCAAGTATCGTCGATCTAATATTCGGCAGGCAGCATGGGGTTGCACTCGATGTGTGTTCCCGTCCGGATAAGTGTCCGTGAGATTGTGGACAGGAAGAACGATTGGTTCCGGAACGTGACGGGAAGTTCGTTGTAACATTCGTCCGTTCGACGAAGGTTGTATTTCACACACACGCTGAGTTTATAATCGGGTGCCTCTTAATTTATTGGGATGGACTAGCGGAGGTTTATTTTTATGGAGGATCCTTACGTTTCCTCCGGATAAAATTTCCAGAATTTCGCATGGTTCAGTGTATTGTTCACCGAATTTTCCCTTTTTTGGTTCCTTCAACATGAGAACCTTGTCGCCGACCTTGAAGGTTTTCGGATTAATCCTCCGATCGTAATACGTTTTTGATTTCTCCTTGGATTTCTTCAGAGTTTCGGCGGCAAGTTGTTCGCGTTCATAATTTCGAGAGAAGAGCTCCTCCGGGTATGCAGCATAAGTCGTATCCTGTTGCTCCTCGATTTGTTGATGGCCCGACGGACGGCGGGCCAGTTTACCGAAAACTAGCTCGTGAGGGGTGTAACCTGTACCCTCGTGTTGGCTCGTATTATAAGAGAACATCACCAACTCGATTAGCTCCTCCCAATCGTTGTTTTCGTTGACGTACTGTTTCAGATATTCTGCGAGGACATGGTGAAACCTTTCGATTGACCCGTTGGCAAGCGGGTAGAAGGCTGATGTTTGGTACATTTTGAGTCTGAATTTCCTCGTGATGGCCTTCATAAATCTGCTCCGAAAGTTCGCCCCCTGGTCGGTGAAAAGGGCGCGAGGAGCACCAAAACGAGCAATGAAGTTTTTGACGAACGCCTCGCTGATGTCGATCGCCGTTGTCCTTTTCAGCGGAATCGCCAGCGAGTACATGGTGAGAAGATCCTGGATGGTCAGCACGTACTCGGTGCCCATTTTTGTAACAGGAAGTGGTCCGACCACGTTCATGGCCACCTTGTCGAAGGCCGCCCTTGGGGTGTCGGTGATAACCATCGGTTGCTTAGTTTTGACTCGAACTAACTTTTTTAATTGTCAACCTCTACAATGTTGAATGTTGTTACGTCGTGAGTCCCATTTTTATTCGTTAATTAATCGTCTTTTGATTTTCCATTCAGGATTCGAATTTACGAATGGGAAGTATGCCACGAACGTACGGATTATAATGAATTAAGTGGTATATGACTTATGTGACGATAACTTACCGTCGAAGAAGAAAAGCGCCACGTTTAAGCGGGAATGTGCCTACTTGGGATAGGCGCTCGGTAAAGTCGTTGGTGTATAATTTGACGCATGAGCGACAGGTAAGTAAATAAGAAAGTAGCGTGAAATTGTGCTTACCTTGGTGAGAAAGAGCGGCGGTGCGTAGCGGGTCAAATCTACTCGACCGTGTGACCGAATTTGTCCAGGAATCGCCAAGATGATCCAGCTCGACCCGACCTGTCGTTGCCCAGACGGGTACCCCGTGCTCGTGCGAATGCGATGGCCCGGTGGTGCCGATGTTTTTGGGAGCAGTCGGGGACTACGAGGACTGGATTAATTTTATGAGGGATGCATTCGCTTAGAAATAAAAGGATACATGTATCGATCCTATAATTATTTGAACCGCCGAGTGAGTGCAAGACGTGCCAGGTTACGGCACCGTTGACTCACTACGTCTGGCTCCACCTCCGCCCGGTTAGGGCGATTGGCGGCCAGCCGCGAGAACAAATGTTGAGAATAACGGAAGCCGACGCCCGAACATTAAGCACCGGTGTGACCGTGCCAGTCGCTGACCTACTGAATTACGGCGTGTCGGCGTGTGTGGCGTTTTCGTGCGGCAAACCTTCCGAATTCCTGGGAAAATACCCTGGGTATACGTCCGATTTCGAACGGATGAGGTTTTTTTTTGAGCCAATGTATCGGGAATCGTATTCGTCTAATGCATAGGTACGGATTAATATGAAACTAAATTTGGTTCGCTGAGCGAGTCTAGTGCGTGCCAGATTACGGCACCGCCGACTCGCTACGTCTGGCCCACCTCCGCCCGGTTACGACGATTGACGGCCAGCCGCGAATACAAATGTCAAGGTCGAGGGAAATCGACGTCCGCACACTGAGCACCGGGTTAACAGTGCCAGTCGCTAACCTGCCAGATTACGTCGAGTTAGCGGATGTCGCGCGTTCGTACGTCAAATTTCCCAAGCCTCGCAAAAAGCACTTCGAGATTTGTCCAATTTTGGACAGGTATGATTTATGGGTGAGACGAATACGTGCCTTAGGAAAAATGGCGTGAGCGAGAGGAAGAGGGAGAGAGAGCAAGTGAGAGAAAGAAAGGCACCACGATGATTTGTTCGCTGCATGTTTACACGCACGAACGAGAGACAAATATATTTTAATAGTGTGCTCGGAAAATACTATACTTTAGCGCGGTCGCCGTATTTTGCGTAATCTTAATAGCGCGAAGAATTGTGTATTTTACATGTAAATAAACGTAGTTACATTCAATAAAGAGAATAATATATGTTTCGTTAATTTATTTGTTGCAGTGTTTGACTTGGTATGTTTCCTTTTACTTTTATTATGATTTAAATAATTAATACCGGTTTTACAGAGACTTATAGTTTCACTGACAAAGAGACTGGGGTAAACTCGAAAAGAATATAAGATAAAATAAGTGTACCGGATTTGAGAGCGTCGACTCTGTGATGCGCGCTATTGGAGAGACCGGACGGAACTGAATGGCCAGCTCCCGGAGCGCAATATGTATCCTCGCCCTCTTTGTCTCAGAGACAAAGGGCTTAGCGTCATTACCCTCGCTCTCGAGCTCGGTCCCCATGTAACCGAATATTAGCACTGATAACGTTATTTTTCTCGAGTTGTACATGAGCAATGACATAAACATTTTAACGTGACAACGTCTTATAATTCGATGGAGCCGGCTGCACGCACGAAAAAACATGACTCATGCGGCGTTACCTCGCTCTGAGGCGTTCCATTTAAGACTTGAAGTGCAAGCGAGAGCGCGGAACGAGCGACAAAGAGGCACTATCGGCCTCCGCGTTCGGCAGCGTTCGACATCTGTCTCTCTCCTACTTGAGTGATGGCCTCTGCACACTGCGAGCGACGAGCGATGAGCGATATCCAATGGCAACGTCACTCTCATAGAGCATTTCCGTCATACTCGAGCTCTCATTGGATATCGCTCATCGCTTGTCGCCCATCGCGCGCAGTGTGCAGAGGCCATGAGCGATGCGTCCGCGTGGACAGCTGCTATACAATAATACATGTACATGTTTTCGTCAAGTATGAAGTGCAGTGAAAAGTGAATGTGGTGTCAATTGTTTATAGCAACGATAATTGCGGCGATAAAGGTAATGATTCTTTCGATATTAAATATATGTTCAGTGATATATTGTCGAATATTCGTGCTTTAATCATTAAAATAAATAGCATCGGTCCGCTAGTGCAGCGATTGTAGGTTATGCTATAATTGACAAAACTATAACAATAAGTCAACAGAACTATTTCACGATGAGTAAAAATCAATTGCTTTACTATTCGATCGAAATAATTATCGAGCGTAGCTATGATTTCAAAAAATTAAAACATAAATGTTAAATCTTCCACATATCATAACAACGTGTCTGAAATGACAGGTTGGACCAGCCAGCCGTCAAAGGGAACAATTTTCTCCTATATCAAACACATTGAGGCGGGCTTTTTAAAAGCTAGAGTTACAAAAATTTTAATGTTTCCAAATTTTTAATTTTAAATTTAACATTTATGAACAATAATTTAATCACAGTTTATTCTTATAATAAATTATTCAAAATTATTACTTTTTTACAACAAATTACAATAAAATTTGCAAAAATAATTAAGTAACTAATTGAACAACAACTTTTATTCAGTTTACTTGCTGAAACAAATAATGTCAATACAAAATTTATTATTATAAAATAATAAAATCAAAAATTAAATTTTAACAGTCGACTTCCGTTTCCGGAGTGAGTGGGGACGGACGTGCGAACGAGTGAGTGATAGAGAAGGTGGTGAAAAGGAGGGAAAAGGAGCAGGAAAAGACGGGAAAGTGCGAAGGATGGAGGGGACGAAGGTAGGTGGCGAGGAGAAGGAAAGAAAAGTGTCGGGGAACAAGGAACAGAAAGGAACGGAAGGTTTTAGGCAGGTGGAAATGGAGGTTAGGAAGCAGGGCAAAAGGAACGGTGCGGTGGAGGTGAAAGGGGAGGAGGCAAGTGGCCGGTGAAGAGACGGGACAGTGGCGACGCGCGACGCGCAGGCGAAGCGGGACGCGAAGGCGGCGCGAGAAGGTGGGAAAGAGCGGGACAGTGAGGTAAAGAAGAGAGCAAGGTGGGTAAGGCAGGGAAGGTAAGGAAGGGATTAGGAGAGCGGAAAGAAGCGAGTAAAAGAGCAGAAGCATGGATGATAGGGAGGAAGGGGAGAGGTACAGGGAGGGGAAAGGAGAGGAGGAGGAAGGAGGTGGAAGAAAGGAGGGTAAAGAGGGGGAGGAGATGATGAGGAGGAAAAGTAGGAAGACGAATGCTGAGAGGCTGATGAGGGAAAAGTGCGGAAGTATAGGGGACATCAGTGAGTTGTGGAAAAGGAAAAGAGAGCGGGTGGAGGGGGGAGCGATGGAGGAGAGCGAGGCGTTCCAAAAGAGCAGGAAGGTGCAGAGGTCGCCGCAGGGAGGGGGGGTGGAGGACGAGAGCCTGAGGGAAATGATGAAAGCGATGAGAGAGGAGGCAAGAAGGGTTATGGGGGAAGTGAAGGAACAGGGAAGGAAAGTGAAAGAGGAGCTGGGAAAGATGAGGGAGGAGATGAGGCGGGCGGAGGAGAGATGGAGGGTGGAGAGAGAGGAGATGGCGGGGAGAGTGGAGGAGATGGAAAAAAGACTGGAAAAGGTAGGAAGGCAGGAGCAGAAGATAGAGGAAATAAGGGTACGGATGGAGAATATAGAGACAGAGGGGGGGAGGAGGGGAGAGGAGAGCAGAATACGAGAGGAGGGTGGTGGTGGGCAGGTAGGGAGGAGGGTAAAGGAAATAGAGAAGAAGATGGAGAGAAGTGAGAGAGAAGAAAGGAGAAGAAACTGCATAATAAGGGGAATAAGGAGGGACGGACCGATGAGGGGGGCAGTAGAGAGATTGCTAGAGCAAATCGTGGTACAGGGGGTGGTAGAGAGCGTGAGAGAGATAGGGAAGAGGACAGAGCAAGGAGGAGAGATGATGGTGATGGTAAGGATGGAAAAAGTAGAAGGGAAGAGAGAAATTATGGAAAAGAAAAAAGAGTTAAGGGGACGGAAAGAGAGGATAGAGGACGACCTTACGTGGGAAGAGAGAAGGATGCAATGGAGGCTGAACAAATTGGGAGAGGAGGAGGAGGAGAGAGGGAAGAGAGTGAGGGTAACGCACGGAAAGATAACGGTGGATGGAGTCAAATGGTTTTGGGATGAGGAGGAGGAAAAGCTGAGGGACTGGAGGGGAAGGGAAAAGGGGCAGGAGAGGGAAGGGGGAGAGAAGCAGGATGAAATGGGAAGAAGGGGGGTGGAAGGGAGGGGAAAAAACTGAGAAAAAGGGCTTTGAGGGGGGAGGAGAGAGGGAGAAACAAGGAGGGGAAGGAAAAGAGCTGGACAGTGACATTCTGGAACGTAGCGGGACTGACAAACAAGGACAGGGAGTTCTGGAAGGAGATAGAAAAGTGGGACGTGATAGCGTGGTTGGAGACGTGGATAGAGGAGAAGGGATGGGAAAGGGTAAGACAGGCTACCGAAGGGGTACGTATGGTATAAGCAGTGGGCGAAGAAAAGGAACAGGAAGGGGCGAGCAATAGGGGGGACGATAATGGGGGTAAGAGAGGAAATGAAACTAGTAAGAAGGAGGGCGGGAATGGAGGAAGAGGGAGTAATGAGCGTGAAGGTGGAATCGGGGGTGGAGGCATGGACCATAACGGCGGTGTACGTCAATGGAGATATGGAGGAAAAGATAAGGCAACTGAAAGGGCATATGGAGGAGAGAGGGGGGAAGGGAGGAGGTTGGTGGGGGGGACTTTAACGCGAGGACGGGGAGAAAGGCGGGAGAGTGGAGAGGGGAGCAGGAGGAGGAACAGGAGGGAAGAAGTTCAAGAGACGAGAGGATAAACGCGGAAGGAAGGAAATTGGCGAACCTGGTGGAGGAGATGGGATGGGAGATTTTTAACGGGAACATAGAGGGCGACGAAGAAGGGGAGTTCACGTATACAGGGGGAGGGGGCGACGGTAATCGACTACGTCATGGGGGATAGAAGAGCAAAGGAAGGAGTGGAGAGTATGAGGGTAGGAGACAGGGTAGAGTCGGACCATCACCCGCTGATAGTAAAGATAAGGAGGGGAGGAAAGGAGAGAAAGAAGGAGAAGGAGAAGGGGAGAACAGCGGGAAAAGGAAGATGGACGGAGAGGAGAAAGGAGGAATTTGCAAGGGCAATGGAAGCTTTGGAGGTAGAGGAAGAGGAGGGGCAAGCAAGGGTAAGGGAGATGCTGGGAAAGGTGAGGGGAGTGATGAAGGAGGATGAGGAAAGAGGGTATGATGAGGGGGGAAGAGTGAAGAAAGGGTGGTGGGATGACGAATGTAGGGAAAGGAAGGAGGGGGTGAGAAGGGAGTTAAGGAGGTGGAGGAGGGGGGACGGAGAGGGAAAAGAAGATAGCTACAGAGAAAGGAAGAGAGAACATAAGGAATTATGCGAGAAAAGAAGGAGAAGGAGAGGGAGAGATGGATAAGGGAGGTAGCAGAGGCTAAAACAGAAAACAAGGTATGGGAGATAGTGAATAAGGGCAGGAAGGTAAGAAAGAGTGTAAATGAGGAAATCGGGGCAGAGGAATAGAGGAACTACTTTATGAGGCTGTTAGGGGGGGGGGGGCAGAGAGAAGAGGGAGGAGAGAGGAAGGGGAGGGAAGAAGGGCAGATGAAGAGGAAGAAATAACGGAAGAAGAGGTTAGGAAAGCGGTGGAAAGGAGCAAGGAAGGAAAGGCAATGGGAGGGGATGAAATACCAAACGAAGCATGGAAGTGGGGGGGAAGGAAGGCGCAAGAGTGGGCGGGGGAGGTGTGCAGGAGGACATGGAGAGGAGAGGGATGGCCGGAGGAATGGAAGGAGGGGTTGATAGTGCCGATTGTCAAGAAAGGAGAGGGGAAGAGCGTGGAGGAGTATAGGGGGTGACTCTGATGCCCTCCCTATACAAACTGTACGCGGGGATTCTAACGAAGAGGCTGGAGGAGGAGGTAGAAACGGGGAGGAAAGTGCCGCACAACCAGACGGGCTTTAGGAAGCGGATGGGGACGGTGCACAATATATATGTGCTGAATTATGTGATCGGGCGACAGATAGAGAGGAGAAAGGGGAAGTTAGTGGCAGTGTTTGTGGATCTGAAGGCGGCATTTGATTCGGTGGACAGGAAGGTACTGTGGGAGGCGTTGAGGAAAAGAGGGATAAGGAAGGGTTTGAGAGACAGGATAGAGGAAATGTATGGGGAAACGAAGAGCAGGGTAAGGATAGGGGGGAAGTGGGGGAGAGCTTCTGGACGGAGAGGGGAGTGAGACAAGGGTGCCCGTTAAGCCCGTTGCTTTTCAACATCCTGACGGCGGACCTGGAAATGGAATTAGGTAAGGGGGAGTGGGGGGCGTGAAAGTGGGGAGGGAAACAATATACTCCTTGGCGTACGCGGACGACATAGTGGCGTTGGCAGAAAGGGAGAAGGAGATGGAGAACTTGGTTAAGAGGATGGAAAGATATTTTGAGGGGAATAAGTTGGAGGTGAATGTGGGGAAGACAAAGATAATGAGGTTTAGGAAAGGAGGAGGGCGCTTTAAGAAGAAGGAATGGAAATGGAAGGGGGAAGGGATGGAAGAGGTGAGGGAATTCAAATACTTGGGGTTTGCGGTGTGATGGTTGATGGTTAGGGTGAGGAAAGCGGGGGGGGGGGGGGTGATGAAGCAGGTTTGGGGCATGGGGAAAAGGTTGTTTGGGAATGATGTGCTAAGAAGGTGGGGGCTGTTCGACACGCTAGTGTGGACGGTGATGGGATACGGGGCGGAGGTATGGGGCTGGGAGGAGAGGGAGAAAATGGAGGGAATGCAGGAGAGGTATTTGAGATGGACATTGGGACTGGACTGGAGGACGCCGGGGTACATGGTGAGAGAAGAGACGAAGAGGGTAAAGACAAGGACAAGGGCAGGTAGGAGGGCATGGAATTTTGAGGAAAAGCTGAGGAAGGGGGAGGGGAGCGAACTGGCGAGGAGGTGCTGGGAAGAGATAGGGGAGAGAGAGCGAAGAGGGGCAAGAGAGAGGGGAAAATGGGAAAGGAAGGACAGATTTTAGGAGAGGGGGGGGCAGAGGTAGGGATACGTGCAGGACGAGGGGGAAGGGGGATACGAAAGGAAGGAAAGGGAGGATAGAAGGGAACAGGAAAGGGAGAGGGGAGAGACAATAGCGGAATCTAGGTATAACAGATGGTATAGGGAGGTGAGAGTGGAGAGGTTACCAGGATACCTAAAGGCGGGGTGGGGAGAGAGAAGGTACGGAAGAGTAGCCAGGTTTAGGATGGGAAATGAGATAAGGGAAGGGAGGTACTGGGAGACGGAAGAGGAACGGGCGTGTAGGTGCTGTGGGGAAGAGATGGAATCGTGGGAGCACGTTCTGGATAGGTGTGGAGGAGGAAAGGAGGTAGAAAGAGGGATAGAGGAAAGGATAAAGGAAATACTGGACGAAAAGGGAACGGGAGAGGACTGGATGAGGGCCCTGGAGGAAAAAAGGAAAAGAAGAGAAGAGGAGAGGAGGGCGGGAGAGGAGGATATGGATAGGGAATGGAATGAAAGAGGAATGGAATGAAAGGAGGAAACGGAAGTCGGGAAGAGGAGGAGGGGGAGAGAGATGGCAAGGTGGGAGGAGGCGTTGGAGCGCGGGGAGGGAGAGAGGGGAGAGGCGAGCGTGGCGAGGGGCGAGCGAGGGAGAGGCGGCGGTGGGTTAAGGATAAAGAGAAGGCGTAGCATGTAAGAGTCCGGCGGTGTGTTTGTTAGTTTAAGTTACGTTAAGTGTAGTGTAAGAGTTGTAAATCTTGTAAAAATGGCATTGTAAAGGGACGAGAAATGGAAGGTCTTTGTAACCCTACGGGGAACAAATAAAACAACATACATACATAAATTTTAACAGTCGAGTAAAAATTTAAACAATACATTTTATTCAAGTATTTTGTAAATTTAAATTGATTTTCTGAACGAAGAATTTTATGAAAAAATAAAAGTTGTAAAACAATTGCTCAAAGCACATTCATACTTGTAAAAACTATGTACATTGTAAAAAAAATAAATAAAAATTGACATAATTGTATTTATGCGTACAAATAAATGTAACTTGATCAATTCAATTGTGATTTCCATTTACCTCCTTCTCTATATCCATACAAAATATCTATCAAACAAATAAAATTAAAATTTTCTTTTGAAAAGTGAAACCATTCCATCAGTATTTTCTTATGACGTTGTCACGTTCAACTATCGTCAGTAAACCGACTTTACAGACAACCGATTTTTTACTAATAGACACCTCCGTACGTTTAATTAATAGATTCCCTGTTGTTTTTTTGCTTTCTATTCCTTCATTATTAATTTTTTTTTGGCAACGATGCCTGCTTGATTTGTTTACTTCAAAATTTCCTTTCTTTGATATTATATAGAGCCACCTGAAAATAAACCAATGTCTAAACAGATTCGAATACTTACCTGCTTACCTAAACCTTCCCGTGGCATGGATGTCCTGTCGTAGTTGATTCTCGTTCCGCTGTAGCGCCGCTTCGCAAACTTCGCACATTTCGCTAATCTCGCTAATTTTGTTGATTTCGCTATTCTCGCCAGTTTCATTTTTGCTAAGCAGTACTTTTCTTCCGCCCGTTTCATCTTTGCCATGTTAGGTTGGTCATGAGTTTTCCCATCGCGGGAAAAAGTACTGGAACAATAACCGGAAGGAACGATCGAAGGGCGGCGGGGGACGCGCCCGTATGGAGCGTGTTCAGGGGCCTAACATCCGGCCCCGAGATCGGTGCTCGTCGTCTTTTTGTTTCAGCGGGAGCGCCCTGCTGCGTCGCTCACTGGTCGATTACCTTTGTGGACCTATTGGGGGTGTCCCACAAACCCCAGGACCCCGCCCGAGCCACCGCCAAGATTCCGAAGGTGGAGATTCAACCCTGGCCGCTACGAGGCATTTCACCCGGGCTAAACTCTGGGAAGGGGGTTTGTGACGTGACAAATTAGGGGGTCACGTCCATTCTCGAACGGTGTCGACCAGTGGGTCGGGTTTACGACCCTTAGGCGTCCTGGTTCGATTCTGAGTGGCTCCGAAATCGTCGACTCACGACGTGGCGGAATATTATACCTTCGTTTTGTGTAATGTTATTCCGGAAACCGCCACGCCTTACCTGTGTGATTACCTACCGGCTCGTGAGCCGCGGATGAATGGACGAAATTAAAAACCTGTAAATAAAATGTTTGGGACAGTTTTTTTAGGACGGGTAGTATGGATGACGGAACGATGTATCGGGGAACGATCGCTCGCGCGTCCATATTACCCCGAAGTCACGTATTATCGATACCCGAGATGTCCGGGCTTTCGGTTTCGCGCTCCGCAAAACCTCGCGCGGGTTGGTCCACGAGGACACACACGCGCCTCCACTCAGAGGCTGGCGAGCGTCGGAGAACAGTGCTCGCGGATTGGATGCCGGAGGAGACGCCGGAATAAGGCCAAGTTTACCGTGTCGCCCGTCCCTCTCGACTCAGCAACCCGGAGTTGCACCATCCCTACTGTCCCCTCGGGCCTCATGGACCGCATAAGACCGGCGCCCCGTCGAAGGGGGTCGGGGCGGTGGATCGGCGACCGGGGGTGTACTTCACCTGGTGGTATATCGCGTGGGCCCACCGCTATTCCCCGGGACGCTGGGAAAATGCGAGGGAGGCCTCCCCCCCCGCGTTCGAGGTCGCGCCTCGGTTCCTAGGGGAAGAGGTTCGAGGGGCAGTCCATTTTTCGCTGCGAGGACAGTCGCGTACGCGCGGGATAGCGCGGTAGAGCGGGGCCGTGGCCGCGGCATCTGAGGGAAATAGGGGAAAATCTCCTAAGACGGAGAATAACGCGATCACACGTGAGCGCGTGAAAAGAGGGGAGGGGCGCGTGAGTGGGGCACGCGAGAGCCGGGAGCACCGCGAGAGCGCGGCTATTTGGGCTAGTCACGATTTCGGAGTCAACGAGCCCAGCCGCGTCGCTCCGAAAAAGAAGAAAATCCGATCGATCGACTGCGAGGCAGGATCCTTCCGTTTCAAGCAGCGAGCGTCTCCGTGCTGCGATTCTTCAGCGGTGAGCCCGATCTCTCTCGTCTCTCTACGTTCTTAAGGTACGAGCTCTAAATTAGGGTTTCTTTTCTTTTCATTTAACTTTTATTAATTGCGCCAAGTAGCGACGGGTTGCCCCATGGAGGGAAATTTCGTGTCCCCAGAGGGCCGGAACCCGGCGGGAGTGTTTCAGCGATAAAGTCGCGTTTGTTCCCGGGTTTCCGCCTCTGGGGAAGTACCGTTTTAGTCATAAATTTTGAGAGGGAGCTCGTACCTTAGCCCCAGTCGTTCCGTCCAGTTCCGGTCAATTTTATTGCGTATCGCGTCAATTAACGAATGGTTTAGTTATTACCGATCATTAATTAACGAGATCGTTCGTTAAGCCTAGGACGTTAAATTAAAAATGTTTGCGGATGTCCCGCGAAAATTGGCCCAAAGAAAAGTACGAATTTCCGCGAGATTATGTAATTTGGAGTAATATTTTATTTCGAGTCGGAAAATGTAATACGACATAGTTCGTGCGTATATCTCTCGTCCAGTCTCTCCGCGCGCTCAGGGCCATCGAGCGCTTGGTCTCGCGCTTGTTTACCTTTGAGCTTCTGTCTTTGTTTCCTTTGTTCTCACGCGTTGTTTACGAGTTGCCGAAATCCAGCTAACTCGAGAATTATACTCACGCAAAACCTTTGGTAATATTCACTCGATTATTATCGACCCCGCGACAAGTGTATTTCGAGCGAATATACCGGGTGTCCGGAAAGTTAGTCGATAGTATACGGACCCCCGGTCACCCCCAACGTGCGTGGTATTTCGAGCGAATATACGGGGTGTCCAAAAAGTTAGTCGTTAATAGTTGAGCTTCCGGTCACCCACCATGAGGCATTGTGTTCGAGCGAATATACCGGGTGTCCGGAAACTCAGTCAGTATTAGTTGGGCTTTTGTTCGTCCACCATCAGGCGTTGTATTTCGAGCGAATATACCGGGTGTCCGGAAAGTCAGTCGACATTATTCGTACTTCCGGTCACCAACCACCACACCTTGCACCTCGAGTGGATATACGGGGTGTCCGGAAACTTAGTCGACATTATTCGGACTTTCGGTCACCTAGGTCATTATTTGGCCAATTGAAGCGCATATATCGGGTGTCCGAGCCGGCGACCATGCATAATCGAGTTTCGTTGAAGGGCCTACGCAATTACCTACACACTGTTAAATTAATACACGGTTACCTACACAATTACCTACACTCTGTTAAATTAATACACGATTACCTACACAATTATCTACACACTGTTAAATTAATACACGATTACCTACACAATTAACTACACTCTGTTAAATTAATATACGATTACCGACACCATTATCTACACTCTGTTAAATTAATACACGATTACCTACACAATTACCTACACTCCGTTAAATTAATACACAACTGCCTACACAATTACCTACACTCTGTTCGATTAATACACGATTACCTACACAATTACCTACACTCTGTTAGATTAATACCCGATTACCTACACAATTATCTACAATCTTTTGCATGAATACACGAATTGCCTGCACAGTTACCTACACTCTGTTAGATTAATACCCGATTACCTACACGAATATCTACCATCTTTTGCACGAATACACGGATTGCCTACACAGTTACCTACACTCTGTTAGATTAACACACGATTACCTACACAATTATCTACAATCTTTTACATTAATACACGAATTATTTACACGATTGCCTACGCTCTTCGGAGTCAGCACACGAGTACCTACACGATTGCCTACAGGATTATCTACGCCATTGCCTACACTTTGTTGCCTTAATTCACGATTATCTACACCGTTGTCTACTCCAGTACATACGCCCTTCGGACAGAACCCTACTGCCAACGTCGCGCCCCCGGACGTAATCCCTTTGGAACTGGGAGTGGTCCGGATTGTCGCCGGTGCACCAGTAGCATATCCAAGCGTGGATCAAAATGGAGATTTATGTCGAACGCCCATGAATTGTACCCCGTACTGGCGGGCCTCGGGCCCCAATAAACGAATACCAGTCATACTATCAAACACGTGTTAATTACTTCAGCGGACACCTCCCATGAGGTGTCATCCTTGACACTCGTCCTTCGACCCTGCCCCTCTACCATATCCTCCGGCGAGCTGAGCTAGCTCGACCGCATGGGTCGTGCCGTTCCACACCGGGTGTTCCAACATCAAAGGACCGCGTTCGGGTGGACAAAATCACAAGTCGACCCTCGGTCGGCGGTACTCCGGTACCTGGCGCCCACGTCCACCCGGCGGGTTCTCGGACACCCGGTAGGCTTCGGCAGCGGTACGGGCCCGGAAGTGTGCGGACCAGAAAACCCGTTACAACATGTCCCTGAAGCGTACTCCATATGCTTCAGGGACATATAGCCGAGTCCCGGGGCAATCATTAATACATATCTGCTTTATGGAATAACTTTAGTGAATATCTATACATGTGTGTGTGTGTGTGTGTGTGTGTGTGTGTGTGTGTGTGTGTGTGTGTGTGTGTGTGTGTGTGTGTGTGTGTGTGTGTGTGTGTGTGTGTGTGTGTGTGTGTGTGTGTGTGTGTGTGTGTGTGTGTGTGTGTGTGTGTGTGTGTGTGTGTGTGTGTGTGTGTGTGTGTGTGTGTGTGTGTGTGTGTGTGTGTGTGTGTGTGTGTGTGTGTGTGTGTGTGTGTGTGTGTGTGTGTGTGTGTGTGTGTGTGTGTGTGTGTGTGTGTGTGTGTGTGTGTGTGTGTGTGTGTGTGTGTGTGTGTGTGTGTGTGTGTGTGTGTGTGTGTGTGTGTGTGTGTGTGTGTGTGTGTGTGTGTGTGTGTGTGTGTGTGTGTGTGTGTGTGTGTGTGTGTGTGTGTGTGTGTGTGTGTGTGTGTGTGTGTGTGTGTGTGTGTGTGTGTGTGTGTGTGTGTGTGTGTGTGTGTGTGTGTGTGTGTGTGTGTGTGTGTGTGTGTGTGTGTGTGTGTGTGTGTGTGTGTGTGTGTGTGTGTGTGTGTGTGTGTGTGTGTGTGTGTGTGTGTGTGTGTGTGTGTGTGTGTGTGTGTGTGTGTGTGTGTGTGTGTGTGTGTGTGTGTGTGTGTGTGTGTGTGTGTGTGTGTGTGTGTGTGTGTGTGTGTGTGTGTGTGTGTGTGTGTGTGTGTGTGTGTGTGTGTGTGTGTGTGTGTGTGTGTGTGTGTGTGTGTGTGTGTGTGTGTGTGTGTGTGTGTGTGTGTGTGTGTGTGTGTGTGTGTGTGTGTGTGTGTGTGTGTGTGTGTGTGTGTGTGTGTGTGTGTGTGTGTGTGTGTGTGTGTGTGTGTGTGTGTGTGTGTGTGTGTGTGTGTGTGTGTGTGTGTGTGTGTGTGTGTGTGTGTGTGTGTGTGTGTGTGTGTGTGTGTGTGTGTGTGTGTGTGTGTGTGTGTGTGTGTGTGTGTGTGTGTGTGTGTGTGTGTGTGTGTGTGTGTGTGTGTGTGTGTGTGTGTGTGTGTGTGTGTGTGTGTGTATATATATATATATATATTGTTGCGTCCCGGTATTATTTGTCCTTACCGTGGTCGTAAACGACGCTTCAGTTTCGGTCAGCTAGGAGAGACCGGGGATTGAAGCGATGTCGAGTGACAGACGAATCCTTTTTGGTTAATAATTTGAATAAACCCGACTTACCTTTTCGCTGTTGCTTAAGGTATACGTGACGAGTGGTGATATCTGCGACACGGTCAAGCTGGTTTGGATATCCCTCGTTCTCCGGCCACCTGGTATATAGCCGATGGCGATTGGAAAGAGACGAGTGGAGAATAACGGGTGGAACTGTTGTTCGCGGATATATTCGCGCGGGTGAAATAAAAACGGAACTCCGCGGAACTTTATTCAAATTTATTCACTGCCGCAGCTCTGTATGCGAGAAGCGAACAGTCGTGCTGAGAGTTCGGGGTTGACGCCAGCCAAGCTTGTTGTTGACGTGGCTGTTGGTAGTTGAGGATAGGGCGTCCGCTTTGGTAATTCGGGCGGCGGAGTGAGTTCACTTTACTTTTCTTCCATCTCTTGTCCAGCTTCGATGTCTTGGTTGCGTCGCGTATTTTTACGATGCGCTAAGGTGACAAGCAGTCCGGTAATGGAGCTCCAAATTGCTCCGAGGAGATGTATGCTCCATCCGTATAATGCGTGGAGGGCGTATCCCTGAATGCATGTGTCGGTTATTAATTTAATTGCTGCGAGCACTAGAAGCACACCGACGACGCCTCCGCTAGCTGAGCCGAACTTCATGAAGCCGTTCCAAAATTTAGCTGCTGCGTTCTGAGCGATGTGGTTGAGCGTTTCTTCATCAAGAAATTCGCGGATTGATACGCTACCGGCTGGTACTTGGTATCCAATTGTTCCCCGAGCGATGTTGTTGAGCAAGGCCGGTTTTTCGGCCGGGATCATAATTCGTTCTCGGAGTTTATTGATGTCGGTTTCGGAATATATGCCACTACTGGCAAGATTTCCAGGTGATGCGTATTTCCATTTTGGTTCCGATAGTGGTGCCAAAGATTGCGGTGGCAAAACTTCTATCGGGTTTGGCGAGAGTCGGTACCAGGTCCCTTCGATTTGGTATTGTGCAGGAACTACGGGGTCGCAATTTATTTCAATTTATTTGCGTCGCTGATTTTACGAGCATTCGCGACGTTGCCGAAAGGTAGTACGACTGGTTCCTGTAGGTGACTGGGAGCTCTTGGTAACACTCCTCGGTTCGCCGTATTTTGCACTCGACGGGAACGCACTTGATAATGTGCGCGACTTCTCCCGCGATGACTGACATATAACCGGGGCCCTTCATGACGGTTTGAGCAAATCTTTCGGGCAATAGCGCAGCAATTGACAACGCGCCTTGAAGTATTTGCCTTTCAAGGTTGCACCTCTGCGTAACTACGTCCTTGTAGAGGCTTTTCATTTGTTTTCGGACGTGTTTCTCGACGTAAATGAATTTCGAGTTGATGTACGAAAACATGTCGAAATTGTTTACCGAGATTTTTCTTTTGGTGGCGAATGACTGCCCCTTTTCGGTTTCCAGGATGAATAATTTTGGGTGTTCGGTTTTTATGAGCCTATACCCGCAAACGAGGTACTCGGAAGTTTTAGCTAGCACGAACGTGGTGTGCTCGGTCACGAGCGTATACACGTCGGGCAATCGTGATCCATCTTCGATTATGGTGAATTTGGAGGCCATTCCTTCGTAGAGAATGTCGTACATCTCGAAGTTGCACGTGTCGGGTGGTGTAGTTTTCCAAAATACGTTGTTTCCATCGATATCGATACAGTTACCATCTGCTAATTGGCATTGCGTTCCTGATTGGAGTGTTATCCTCCCGCCTTGTAGATTGACCACTGCCTGGTAGTTGAACAGCGATATCTTCACTGATGCTTGTACGCAAACCCCGCTCCATGTTCCGAACGGGTCGCTGTACTGAGTTCCTTCGCATCTCCCGTTCCCCGACGTCGACCCAGCTAACGTGATGCTTCTCGTTGTGGTGTCGTTGCGACGGAGTCCGTGGATTTCGGCTGAATAACCGAGTCGGATAACTCCAGTTTCGTGTATGCGACGGCAAGATGTCTCGTCCAGTTCGTGTAGGTATTCTTGGAAACCGTTGACGACCAATGAATTGTAAGATGACATTCCGCAATAATGCACGAGGCGAGATATTTCGACTCGACATTGTACTACTGCGGTGTCCGAAAATTCCGACAATTGAAGCAGCTGTATGTACGTCTGCGTTGGTTCCGGTTCTTTTAACGGGATGTCGCATTCCTTGACGTCGTTTAGGGACAAAGTCGTGACATTCAGCGTTGATCCTCCACAGTCGTAACCGACGAGGCCCTCGATTCCGTGTAGCTCTCCGATCAGTACGAGCGTTGCGACTAGGACGAACATGTGGCTGAACCTCTGGTCGGCTTTTCCCATTTTCCTCACGTTCTGCAAAAATATTATTACGATAATTTCGTTTTCCTTAATTTGTTCGCGTGAACTATTTTAGGTTTGCCTCTATGTTTAATTTTGACATTAGAGTCCGTAAGGGTTTCGAGAACTTCGCAAGGGTCGGTGTATTGATCACAGAATTTTCCGGTTTTAGGTTCTTTTAGGAGAAGGACCATGTCCCCGACTTTAAAGTTTTGGATGTTTTGTTTTCGATCATAGTACGTTTTGGATCTTTCTTTCGCGACTCGCAATTTTTCGGCGGCGAGTTCCTGGAGGCCATGAATTTTTGTGAACAGTCCTCGTAGGTATTCTGCGTACGTCGGCTCTTGTTCTTCGATACTGTCGCTCTTGGCTGGTTGTCTTGCTAATTTTCCAAACACGAGCTCGTGCGGTGTGAAACCCGTACCCTCGTGCTGGCTGGTGTTGTACGAAAACGTGGCCATTTCCAAGAATTCGTTCCAATCATTTTCTTTGTCGACGTAGTGCTTGAGGTACTCGACGAGGACGTGGTGTGAACGTTCGATGGATCCGTTTGACTGCGGATGAAATGACGTGGTCTTGTACTGTTTGATCCGGAATTTTCTGGCCAAACCTCTCATGAGACCACTGCAGAAATTTGTACCTTGATCCGTCAGAATTGCCTTCGGCGCACCGAAACGAGTGACGAAGTTTTTAACGAAGGCGTCCGCGATATCCGATGCCTTCGTGTGCTGTAAAGCGATTGCTAACGAATATTTTGTCAAAAGATCTTGTATCGTTAGGATGTTCGTGTTGCCTTTACGAGTAGCGGGGAACGGGCCCAGGATGTCCATCGCAATTTTGTCGAAGGCACTGCCCGGGGTGTCCGTTATCCGCATCGGTTGCCTCGTTTTGACTCGGACGAGTTTTTTCAGTTGACAACTACGGCATTGTTGGACGTACTCTTGAATTTGAGCTTTCATGTTTGTCCAGAAGTAATTTTCCCGAATTCGCTTGAAATTTTTAGTGACACCCTTGTGTCCACCAACCATCGAATCGTGGCACTCTTCAATGATGTCTCTTCTTTCTTCCGGGGGAGGGACGCGTACGAGTTGATCGCAAATCGTGAGTTGTATTGGTAGGTCGTTAACGTGGCTTTCTACCATTGACAGCGTGTCTGCCCAGGGAATATTGTCCAAAGCGTTTGTTTTCGCGATGCTTACTGATTTTAACATTAATTCAACCATGACATCGCGAAGAGATTCCATGGACTCGTTCAAATCTTCCCTCGCGACATTAGCTCTCAGATCGTTCTTTATTGGCAACCCGATCAATACGCGCTTCCCGACGCGTTCTATTCCCGCTCGTAAGAGATTGTGATTTTGATATATCGGTAAGATCAATGCGGATGCCAAATCCTTAGCTCCGTCGTCTACCGGTTGGTTTTTTGTTGTTACGAAAAATACTAGATTATCTTTTCGCATTGATAGTGCATCCCTGGTTTCAATTATCCTGAAATTTTCGGCCGGTTCCGGCGAACCTGATCTACTCGAATCGGCAGAAGAATCGGTTGAACTTACTGAGACATTATCGGGTGCGACTGAATCTTCGTCGCTGGATATTTCGTTAATTTCGGAATCGTCATCGTTAACAGAATTTGCCGACGGCAGTTCGGTTACGAAGTTTTGCGAACTGCCGCCCTGTCCCTCGTCAGCCGATTCTCCTTGCGCGACTTTTCGTTTTTTCGCGCTGTGAAAGACGATTTCGTCTTCGTCGTCGGATACTTCGGGATGTGCTCTAGTCCGTACCGGTGTTACAAGGAAAACTGATTTATTGCGCTCAGGGGGGTTGCGTGACAATGCATCGGCGTTACTGTTTGCCCTCCCCGGCTTGTAAATAATTTTGTATTGATAATTCGCCAATTTGAAACGCCAGGCGACCAGTCGATTAGCAGGATCCTTCACCGAGTGCAGCCAAACCAATGGTTTGTGGTCTGTCACCAGTGAAAACTCCCTACCGTAGACGTATGGTCTGAAATAATGTACGCAATACACAATCGCTAAACATTATTTTTCTATTACAGGGTATTTTTCCTCTGCTTTATTCAGAGTTCGCGATGCGTACGCTATCGATCGGTCACTGCCTATCTTACCTTGGCTGAGTACACCACCGATCGCGGTCGCTGATGCGTCCGTTGTAATGATAAATGGTGCTGTAAAATCGGGGTGTTGTAACACGGGTTTTTTACAAAGCGAATCTCTTAAAATGGTAAACGCTTCTTCTTGAACATTGGTCCATTTGAAAACCGTCTCCTTTTTTAAGAGTTGGGTGAGTGGTCTCGCGATACCGGAAAAATTGTTTATAAATCGGCGGTAGTACCCGGCCAAGCCAAGAAACTGTTTTATTTTCGTAGGACTGGTCGGCCTTGGATAATCTTTTAACGCCACTAATTTTTTTGGATCCGGTCGGACACCATCTTCGCTTATAACGTGACCTAGGTACACAACCTCTTTGCGCAGAAACTCGCATTTGTCTGGCTGAAGTTTTAAGCACGCCTTACGTAATCGGTCAGTAAGTTTTTTGAATTTCGATTCGTGCTCTTGCAAAGAACTCGCGTACAATACAATGTCGTCGAGGTATACAAAAAGTTCGATTCCTTGTAATCCACACAGCACACGATCCATCAGACGTTGAAACGTGGCTGGGGCGTTTTTGAGCCCGAATGGCATTCGCGACAATTGGTAATGCCCGAACGGTGTGGAAAATGCCGTTTTCTGCGCGTGTTCCCCGTGGAGTGGAATTTGATGAAATCCACTCGCTAAATCAAATACGGAGAAGTATTTCGCGCTTCCCAATTGGTCGAGGATATCCGTTATGTTAGGTAGAGGATAGGCGTCGCCGATTGTTTTTTCGTTTAATTTACGGTAATCGATTACCATCCGCCATCTAGGGTTCCCCTGTGAATCGGCCTTTTTCGGGACGATCCACAACGGTGAGCTATATGGGGAATCTGAGGTCTCGATTATTTTCCCGTCAATCAAATCGCCGATTTGTTTTGTAATCTCGTCCTTATGCGCTGGCGGAAAGCGATATTGTCGCGTAAAGACGGGTGATCATCGGTCGTTATTATTTTATGCTCGATGGCATTTGTTGAATTTAAAAATTCTCCAGGAATTTGAAAAAGATCGTGCGCGTCCATTATTGATTTTTCAACGCTTGCTCGCTCCTCGTCGTTAAGATGGTCGAGTCGAAGCAGCGATTTTATTTTTGACAATACCGAATTTTTATCAGCTGAATTTGACGTTAACGTCTGGACTCTATGGTCGTGCGTATGACGCTCGTTACTAAGATGGTCCCGCGAATTTTCGCTCGGGTCTTGCGAATTTTCTTCATTGCCCGGCGGTTCATGTGGATCCTCGTCTTTTCCCGATTTTTCGTCGAGGAGCTCAAATGCCTCTAAGGTCACCGTTGATACGGTGAGCTCCACGTCTTTTTCGGTTGTATTGAACGCTCTCATATACGCTACGCCATTTATATTGGTCACAGCAGCTTCGCCTATGTAGATCCCGTTTTCAGTTTTTAAACGCGGAACATATCCTTGCTTGATTTCGGTATTTTTAACGCGTACGTAATATTCGCAACTTGATCGGCTCGGAATTTTTACGGTTTCGCGGTTTTTGAAGGGTAATACGCGGTCTTTCCATTTTACGGCTTCCGCGTCCCAATCTATTGTTCCTCGATTTAATCCATAAAATTCCGCCCCCAAGATCGCGTCTTGAGTAATTCCGAATGAATTTTCCACTACATGAAACTCCGACGGAGTTCCCAATATATCTAATATCGTCGATCCGATAGTGTACACGGGTTCGTCAGTAATTCCCTGCAGTTTTAGGATATCGTTCGAATTTAGTTTGATTTTGTCCGTTAGCGCATGAGTTTTTATTAAATTGGAGTCCGACCCAGAATCTACTAGGAACTCGGTCTTTTGATTTAATTGTGGACCCTCGAACTCTACGACTGGAACGAATGTACCCCGATTTAAGCGGATGTTGACGGTTCGCACTCGTCGTTCGCCTGTACCGGATTGACAGGGCACTGTTTCGCGCTGTCCTTGCGGCTTGTTTGGGTTTTTTTTTTTTTTGGGTTTGTTTGGGTTTGGGTTTGTTTGGGCCGATTATTATTTTGTTCACTCAAATCACGTCCCTTGGCGTTTTCGAATTTTCGTGGGTTTTTATCGGGGTGTTTTATCCAACAGTCTTCGTCGACGTGCCCGGATTTTTTACAATGATCGCATTTTGAAGAGTTCGATTTACCCTGACCCACCGCTGTCACCAAAAATGTTACGTCCCGGTATTATTTGTCCTTACCGTGGTCGTAAACGACGCTTCAGTTTCGGTCAGCTAGGAGAGACCGGGGATTGAAGCGATGTCGAGTGACAGACGAATCCTTTTTGGTTAATAATTTGAATAAACCCGACTTACCTTTTCGCTGTTGCTTAAGGTATACGTGACGAGTGGTGATATCTGCGACACGGTCAAGCTGGTTTGGATATCCCTCGTTCTCCGGCCACCTGGTATATAGCCGATGGCGATTGGAAAGAGACGAGTGGAGAATAACGGGTGGAACTGTTGTTCGCGGATATATTCGCGCGGGTGAAATAAAAACGGAACTCCGCGCGATAAATATCTAAAACGATAAAATTATATTCAAAAGTAACGAAATAAATGTTGTACAATTTAGTTGATGAGCTTGGATTTTATATTGTTTGTCAGAGCGGCCAAAACCGAAGGAGAACCGATGGGTTTCACTCGCGAAGAAAGACTGACTGCCCTTTTGCATTTATCTTACTGACTTCGACTGTCTTGTCGGAGTCAGTCGAAAATGCTTAGGCCGAGGTTCCCATGATCTGAGTTTGATGCATTCAGCATTTTCTCACAGCGAACCGTCTCACGGCGTCCGTCGCTGCTGACTTGTGTTTTCTTATCTCTAGGCGAGACGGACCGCGAGCGGTTCGTCTCTACGAATAATTATTTTATTAACGTAATTTATTACGTTAATTATTGATTAAATCCCGCATAATTTTACGGGGCAAAGTATCGAAACGAATCTCCAGGACGTAACAATATATATATATATATGTGTGTATGTATATATATATATATATATATATATATATATATATATATATATATATATATACATACATGTATAGATATTCACTAAAGTTATTCCGAGGCCTTCGAAGTATGCATATGAGTGTACGAATGGTACATGAGGACTCTGCGGTCTGAGAGTATGTATATATATATATATATATATATATATATATATTAGGTGTACAAATAAGTTTTAGGACACTTCGATTTTGTATCATAACAGCTATTCTAAATTAATTCAAAGGTCCCGCTCACTTATCATAGATGGCGCTTGATATGTAGTATCGAAACGTAAAGGAGTCATAAAAATAACCTATAAATTCTGTAAATTAAACATGCAGACCGATAAGCTATTTATTAGACACTGCATTCGCTATGAATTCCATCAAGGAAAAAGTGTTAGGAAAGCGTGTGAATCGATATGTTCTGTTCTTGGAGACAACGTTGTATCTAAAAGTACATGTGAGTATTGGTATAAGCGATTCAAAGAAGGTGATTTCGACGTTAGTGACCGTGAACGCACGGGGCCTCCTGTAAAGGTAGACGATCAAGAACTGCAAGCGTTGCTGGATGAAAACTCTTGTCAGACGGAGAAACAACTTTCGGAACAGCTTGGAGTAACTCAACAAACTGTTTCTTATCGTTTAAAAGCAATGGGTAAGATTCGAAAAGGAACAAAGTGGGTACCACACTTTCTGACTCAAGAAAATAAAAACAGCCGTCTTAACATTTGTGTTCGTCTTTACAACAAGCAACATAGAAAGTCTTTCTTGTGGAAAATTGTGACCGGCGATGAAAAGTGGATTTATTTTGATAATCCGAAACGCAAATATCATTGGGTTGACCCCGGCGAGCCGACAACATCCACGCCAAAGCGCAATGTTCATTGTAACAAAGTCATGCTGTGCATATGGTGGGATATGAAAAGCGTACTGTATTATGAACTTCTCAAACCTGGTCAAACAGTTACTACCGATCGCTATTGTCATCAATTGATGCAAGTGAATCAAGAAATTGAGAAGAAACGTCCATTTTCGGGTAAAGGAAAACGTCCAGTAAAACTGCTCCATGACAACGCGCGGCCTCATGTGGGTAAACCGGTCAAGGATACGTTACTAGCGCTTGGATGGGAAGCTGTACCACACCCGGCGTATTCACCAGACTTAGCCCCATTCGATTATCATTTATTCCGGAAAATGCAGAACGATTTGTCTGACGTGCGATTCAAAACATTTGAAGAAGTGGAAAAATGGGTCGCTAAATTTCTCACCTCGCAAGACGAAAGTTTCTTTGCGAAAGGCATCCGCGAGTTACCTGGGAGATGGCTGAAGGTCATTCAGTGCGATGGAGATTACTTCGATGAATAACTGTGTTTTACTTCTTTTTTAATAAATCTTGAATTTTTTAAAAACTGTCCTAAAACTTATTTGTACACCTAATATATATTGTGACGTGACAAATTAGGGGGTCACGTCCATTCTCGAACGGTGTCGACCAGTGGGTCTGGTTTACGACTCTGAGGCCTCCTGGTTCCATTCTGGGTGGCTCCGAAATCGTCGACTCACGACGTGGCGGAATATTATACCTTCTTTTTTTGTAATGTTATTCCGGAAACCTGTGTCTTACCTGTGTGTGTCTTACCTGTGTGTTTACCTACCGGCTCGTGAGCCGCGGATGAATGGACGAAATTAAAAACCTGTAAATAAAGGAACGATGTATCGGGGAACGATCGCTCCCGCATCCATATTACCCCGAAGTCACGTATTGTCGATACCCGAGATGTCCCGGCTTCCGGTTTCGCGCTCCGCAAAACCTCGCGTGAGTTGGTCCACGAGGACACACACGCGCCTCTACTCAGAGGCAGGCGAGCGTCGGACAACAGTGCTCGCGGATTGGATGCCGGAGGAGATGCCGGAATAAGGCCAAGTTTACCGTGTCGCCCGTCCCTCTCGACTCAGCAACCCGGAGTTGCACCATCCCTACTGTCCCCTCGGGCCTCATGGGCCGCGTAAGACAGGCGCCCCGTCGAAAGGGGTCGGGGAGGTGGATCGGCGACCGGGGGTGTACTTCACCTGGTGGTATATCGCGTGGGCCCACCGCTATTCCCAGGACGCTGGGGAAATGCGAGGGAGGCCTCCCCCCGCGTTCGAGGTCCCGCTTCGGTTCCTAGGGGAAGAGGCTGGAGGGGCAGTCCATTATTCGCTGCGAGGACAGTCGCGTACGCGTGGGGTCACGCGGTAGAGCGGGGCCATGGCCGTGGCATCTGAGGGAAATAGGGGAAAATCTCCTAGACGGAGAATAACGCGATCACACGTGAGCGCGTGAAAAGAGGGGCGGGGCGCGTGAGTGGGGCACTCGAGAGCCGGGAGCACCGCGAGAGCGCAGCTATTTGGGCTAGTCTAGATTTCGGACTCAGCGAACCCAGCCGCGTCACTCCGAAAAAGAAAAAGCCGATCGATCGACTGCAGGGCAGGATCCCCCGATTCAGCGAGCTTCTCCATGCTGCGACTCTCCAGCGGTGAGCCCGATCTCTTTCATCTCTCTACGCTCCTAAGGTACGAGCTCTAAATTCGGTTTCTTTTCATTTTACTTTTATTAATTGCGCCAAGTGGCGACGGGGTGCCCCATGGAGGGAAATTTCGCGTCCCCAGAGAGCCGGAACCCGGCGGGAATGTTTCGGCGATAAAGTCGCGTTGGTTCCCGGGTTTCCGCCTCTGGGGGAGTTCTGTTGTAGTCCTAAATTTTGTAAGGGAGCTCGTACCTTATCCTCCGTCGTTCCGTCGAGTTCCGGTCAATTTTATTGCGTATCGCGTCAATTAGCGAATTGTTAGTTTATAACCGATCATTAATTAACGTGATTGTTCGTTGAGCCTAGGGCGTTAAATTAATAATGTTTGCTGATGTCCCGCGAAAAGTGGCCCAAAGAGAAGTACAAATTTCCGCGAGATTATGTAATCTGGAGTAATATTTTATTTCGAGGCGGAAAATGTAATACGACATAGTTCGTGCGTATATCTCTCGTCCAGCCTCTCCGCGCGCTCAGGGCCATCGAGCACTAGGTCTCGCGTTTGGTTACCTTTGAGCTTCTGTCTTTGTTTCCTTAGTTCTCGCGCGTTGTTTACGAGTTGCCGAAATCCAGCTCACTCGAGAATTATACTCGCGCAAAACCCTTGGTAGAATTCACTCGATTATTATCGACCCCGCGACAATTGTATTTCGAGCGAATATATCGGGTGTCCGGAAAGTTAGTCGATAGTATACGGACCTCCGGTCACCCCCAACGTACGTGGTATTTCGAGCGAATATACAGGGTGTCAAAAAGTTAGTCGTTAATAGTTGAGCTTCCGGTCACCCACCATGAGGCATTGTATTCGAGCGAATATATCAGGTGTCCGGAAAGTCAGTCAATATTAGTTGGGCTTTTGGTCGTCCACCATAAGGCGTTGTATTTCGAGCGAATATACCGGCTGTCCGGAAAGTCAGTCCACATTATTCGTAATTCCGGTCACCAACCACCATACCTTGTACCTCGAGTGGATATACGGGGTGTCCGGAAAGTTAGTCGACATTATTCGGACTTTCGGTCACCTAGGTCATTATTTGACCAATTGAAGCGCATATATCGGGTGTCCGAGCCGGCGACCATGCATAATCGAGTTTCGTTGTCTGGGCCTACACAATTACCTACACTCTGTTAGATTAATACACGATTACCTACACAATTATCTACAATCTTTGGCATGGATACACGAATTGCCTACACAATTATCTACAATATTTTGCATGAATACACGAATTGCCTATACAATTACCTACACTCTGTTCGATTAATACACGATTACCTACACAATTACCTACACTCTGTTAGATTAATACACGATTACCTACACAATTATCTACAATCTTTTGCATGAATACACGAATTGCCTACACAATTATCCACACTCTGTTAGGTTAATACACGATTACCTACACAATTATCTACAATCTTTTCCATGGATACACGAATTGCCTACACAATTATCTACAATCTTTTGCATGAATATACGAATTGCCTACACAATTTCCTACACTCTGTACGATTAATACACGATTACCTACACTATTACCTACACTCTGTTAGATTAATACACGATTACCTACACAATTATCTACAATCTTTTGCATGAATACCCGATTACCTACACAATTACCTACACTCTGTCAGATTAATACACGATTACCTACACAATTATCTATACTCTTTTGCATCAATACACGATTACCTACACAATGAGCTACGCTCTTTGGGATTAATACACGATTACCTGCACAATTGCGTACACCCTTTTACATTAATACACGAATTATCTACACGATTGCCTACGCTCTTTGGAGTCAGTACATGAGTACCTACACGATTGCCGACACGATTATCTAGACAATTGCCTACACTCTATTGCCTTATTACACGATTATCTACACCGTTGCCTACACCAGTACATACGCCCTTCGGACAGAACCCTACTGCCAACGTCGCGCCCCTGGCCGCATTCCCTTCGGAACTGGGAGTGGTCCGGAATGTCGCTAGATTGTCGCCGGTGCACCAGTAGCTTATCCAAGCGTGGATAGAAGTTAGAGATTTATGTCGAGCGCCCATGAATTGTACCCCGTATTGGCGGGCCTCGGGCCCCAATAAACGAATACCAGTCATACTGTCAAACAGGTGTTAATTACTTCAGCGGACACCTTCTATCAGGTGTCCTCCTTGACACTCGTCCTTCGGCCCTGCCCCTCTACCATATCCTTCGGCGAGCAGAGCTAGTTGGACCGCCTGGGTCGTGCCGTTCCACACCGGGTGCCCCAACATCAAGGGACCGCGCTCGGGTGGACAAAATCACAAGTCGACCCTCGGTCGGCGGTACTCCGGTACCTGGCGCCCACGTCCACCCGGCGGGTTCTCGGACACCCGGTAGGCTTCGGGAGCGGTACGGGCCCGGAAGTGTGCGGACCAGAAAACCCGTTACAATATATATATATATATGTATATATATATTGTATCGATGAAATTTGATACCTTCCAGAATAAGTCACCTTATGACGCGATACATTTTTTCCCCACTATGTAGCCAATGCATACTGCGTTATTCCCGAATAGTAAATAAGAGCGTCTTGCAGATTTAGAGGCGCGCTCATTCAGATCAATACCAGAGAGTCATACACTATCGTTGTTACACGAGCAAAGTAGCCGAGCTAAGCGTAATCCTGCCCCCGAAAATATTCATCGGTTATCATAAAAAACATTCTACAAATTCTGATTACGCACTTTGATCGACGTCTACAATCCAGCCGTTATCGTCGAAGAAGAGTCTCGAGGCGGCGCATCATATTACAATCGACGCACATCCAGAAGAGATAAACAAGCTCAACGATTAGTCATACGATTGTAATCGATAAAATAAAGAAGAACTCTTTGATAGGCGACAACGACGTTTTTTAAAAACATATATGTTCGCCCAACGGTGTAACATATAAATTGGTGGCAGCGACGGGATGCCTAAATAAGAAAAGCGTCCTAAGAGACAGGTGCTTAAACTATAAAGAGCACTTCGAACTCAACGGTGGATGTCAACAAAGAAGTTCAACATAAATCGGTGAAAGTCAAGGATTCCAAAGGAGAAAACCCATTGTCGTGAAATCTCAACGGGATATCCAATTCATCATCAAAAAGTTGGCTTCAAGACATCTTTACACCATATCCGATTCAACTTGTGATCGTCAACGGAACACCCGAGGGACGTCCAACGACGACTCATCGAATCGAAGGTCACGTGTGAAACCGACGAGGATCCGTGAGGATCATCCTGACGGACAATCTCGAAGGCATCATCACGCGACAGTCATCAAAGAAGGGCATCGGCTACTAATCAAGAAAAGAAGGGGTCAACACGGAAGATTGACAGCCCATCATCATCATCGCTATTATAAAAGTAAGCTCGTTATTTTAAAGTGACCCATATTGCGCCAAAATAAAAAAAAATGGAGAAGATAGAGCAACTTCTTCAAGATCTTTTCAAAAGAATAGAAAATATAGAGTCAAAAATTAACGTAAAAACAAATGACTATGAATCTGAAATAACTGAAGATGAAACTGAAAATGGTCAAACAACATCGTTAAAAGAATTATTAATCACGATATCAGACTTTGACGGAGAAAACATACCAGTTGAAACGTTCATTTATGAAATTGAAAGCGCTGAAAAGAATACAGATCATAACATACAAATCCTTTTACTTGCAATGATTTTGGAATCCAAATTAAAAGGAAGGGCAAAAATAGAAGTTAGAGCGGACAATATTGACAGTTTTACTGAATTAAAAAATATTCTACGAATAAACTATGGTAGTCATGACGACTTAATGATATATCAGCTCCAAAGAATGAATTGTAAACAAAAACCAAAAGAATCAATTAATGAATATTCTCAAAGATTTACTACAATCCATGATCTTGCAATAAAGTCAATTTTAAATAAAACGACAATTCCGCAAACTCAAAACAATTCTTGTAGATGAAGAAAAGAAAAAGGGTCTTACCGATTTTCTAGAAGGATTAGAAAAAGAGATTCGTTTGGACGTAAAAACCGAACACCCGAATAATATAAAAGAAGCAATTACTTCCGCGATAAGGCTGAAATTACTTTGAAAACTCGATCAATGAATAATTTGACAGGAAAAATTTATCAGAGTTCAAATCATTATCAAAGTTACAAAAACAAAAATACAAACGACAAAACATTTACGAAAGATTTTCAAAAGATATGTAATTACTGTAAAAAACAGGGACACATACTTCCAGAATGCAGAAAGAAACCATTTGATAACAGGCAATTTAACAAACGGGATTTTCAAAATGCTCCTCACAATTCCAAAGATCCTCCCCAAACCAACCATGTCCAAGAGATCGAGCAAACCTCACAAGAATCTGCAGTATCCGAAACAATGAGTGCAAACTCGCTCACATTCTTTTGAAATTAGATGGAACAAAAGAAGGAACCTTTTTAATTGATCCAGGCTCAACAATTTCATTAGTAAAAAGAAAAATGCTAAACGACCCAACTAAAGTATTTAAAAACGGAAGAAAAATCACGACAATTGCTAATGAAACTTTAAAAATGGAAGGAATCATTGAAACTAAACTATTTTCGCAACCGGTCGAACTTCACGTAATTCCCTCGAATTTACCAATGAAAAAAGATGGCTTAATTGGATTAAATTTGCTTGAACAATTTGAAGCGAAATGGGATATGGGAAAACATGTTCTTCAATTTGGACCTCGAACGTATACAAAGGATTCTCTCAAAAAGGAAACACATATGCCAGCACGAACCGATTGCCTACGTACTTTTGACATTGAAGGAATTTTTAAAGGAAATGCATAAATAGAATTAAAAGATTATGATGTTTTGGTAAATATTAAAAATGGACAAGCCACATTTCCTATTCCTAATTGGACTGACAAGGACGGTTGTACGAAGAAGTTAAAAGCCGAACCAATCAACCATCTGGATATTAAAAATTACGAGACACCTGAAATGACAAATAAAAGAGAAAAGTTACTTGTTGAAAACACCCGATTAAATCACATTAAAGAAGGAGAAGCGGAAATTTGGAAAATCATTAAAATATATCATGACATCTTTGTTCTACCAGGAGATCCACTTCCAATGACTCGATTAGAAGAACATTCAATAGACCTGACTGACGAAAAGCAATTCACACGAAGCAATACAGATATCCACCCATCCACCAAGAAGAAATTAAAAGACAAATCAAAGAAATGCTTGAGAAAGGAATAATTCGAGAAAGCGATTCACCGTTCAATTCACCGTTATGGATTGCACCAAAAAAGTCTGATGCATCTGGTAAAAAGAAATGGAGTATAGTAATTGACTATCGGAAAATCCATGACAAAACTAAACAAGACGTTTATCCGTTGCCAAATATTGACAAAATTTTAGATAATTTGGGAAACGCTAAATATTTTTCTGCTTTCGATCTTGCATCCGGTTTTCATCAAATTGGATTGAAAGAAAAGGATAAAATAAAGACAGCATTTTCAACAAAAGATGGTCATTATGAATACAATAGAATGCCTTTTGGATTAAAGAACGCACCACCGACATTTCAGAGAATGATGAATAAGGGATTACAAGGGCTGATTGGCAATAACTGCTTTGTGTATATGCATGATGTCATTGTATTTGGAAAGACTCTGAAAGGACATAACAAAAACTTAGAAACACTTTTCCAAAGATTCAGAGACGTTGAACTGAAATTACAACCTGATAAATGTGAGTATTTAAAACCAGAATTGGAATATTTGGGTCATGTCATCTCAAAAGAAGGAATTAAACCAAATCCAGAACGAATAGAAAAAATCGTAAATTATCCAAAACCCAAAAATCAAAAAGAAATTAAGCAATTCCTAGGACTTGTGGGCTCCTATCGGAAATTTATCAAAGACTTTTCAAAAAAGGCACTACCTTTGACGAATCTGTTAAAAGAAAAGACTATCTGGCAATGGACAACAGAAGAAGAAAAATCATTTACAATATTAAGAAACGCATTATGCACAGAACCTATTCTCACGTATCCCGACTGAAACAAACCATTTATACTATCGACAGACGCTAGCGGCAAAGCAATAGGTGCAATATTATCTCAAGGATAATTAGGAAAAGACAAGCCTATTTCGTACGCTTCAAGAACGTTAAATCCTGCTGAACAAAATTATTCCACGACAGAAAAAGAATTACTTGCAATTGTTTGGGCAGTAAAATACTATCGACACTTTTTATATGGCAGAAAATTCAAAATCATTACAGATCATAAACCATTGACGTGGCTAATGAATTTGAAATATCCTTCTTCACGACTAATGAGATGGAAATGGAAATTAGAAGAATATAATTTCGAAATCATTCATAGAAAAGGAAAATCTCACGCAAACGCAGGTGCTTTATCCCGGATAAATATTTTGGAAAATGAAATTCCTGATGTTTTAGACGAATTCCTGGACGAAACATTTCCAAGTTATGATAACTTTCAAGAAGAAAAAGACTCGTATGAAAAATCTGAAAATATTTTTATCAAAGAAGGTCGAGTTAATAAAAAAGGTCTTATCATAACAGACGATCAAAATGGAAAAGGAATTATAATTGATCCAACAGACGATGAAATCGTTTGGTGGGCGGAACTAAGAGCACGAATACCTAATCGCGAATTTATTGAAATTAGAATCAAAGATCCAAGACTTCGAGCACTAGTACTAGAAATGATTGAATATATTTACACAAAAGTAAATACAGGAAAAGATTTGATAATTTTTAAGAGTCAAGTAAAAGACCCTATCACGCAGGAAGAAAAGGAAAGAATAATCAAGGAATTTCACGAATCAACTATTGAAGGACATAACGGATCACAGAAGACAATAAAAAATTGAGACAGAAATATAATTGGACCGGAATGACAAAAGACGTAGAAAAAGTAATCCAACGATGTCAGATACGTCAAAAAGAAAAATTAACCTCACAAGTAACAAGACCAAATCCAGGAAATCCTGACATCCCGATAAATCCCAATGACAAAGTATCATTAAATGTAATGGGATCCCTTCCAGCAAGTCAAGGTCATAAGTATATACTGGTTATACAAGACTACCTAAGTCGATATTTGGGATTAATTCCGCTCAAAACGAAAAATTCTCAAGAAATACTTGAAAAATTCTGGGAAAATTATTGCAAGATATACAGAATTCCAAAGGAATTGTTAACTGACAACGGTGTTGAATTTAAAGGAAAATTTCATGAAATAATGTGCGAAAAACTAAAGGTCAAATGGACTACGACTTCGGTATATCACCCACAATCGAATGGTAAAAATGAACGTGCACATCGGGAAATCCTCAATTACGTACAGAGTTACATGGTGGAAAGTACCGATTGGGTAAATCAATTATCGAGGGCTATGATATCATATAATTCGACAAGGAATGAAAAGACCGGAGTATCACCTTTCGAATTTTTATTTGGATATGCCCCGAATATCCCTCTAGATGCCGAAGATATCGAAATGACAATAAAAGAAAAGTATGACTCACTACGAACATATCGAGAAAGAATCCGTGAAAAGGCAAGAGAAATGATCCAAAAATCCCAAGATAAAACCTGTGAGAGACTGAGTTCCCAGAAAATTCCTATAACCTTACACATAGTTCAAGAGGTTTTAGTTAAGAAAAAGCAACCGGAATTATCAAAATTACGTAGTCCGTGGGAAGGACCATATATAGTTGAAAAGATTTTAAACGACCAAAGCGTGTGTATAAGAAGAGGTAATGATCTAGTAACATATAATAAGATAGATGTAAAACCGTATTTTACAGATGAAAATGAATCCGTCGACAATAGTAACGACACTGATAATGATGATATTGATCTCGATGACCCGCAGTCAGGTCCAAGTCACCGAGATTGGGAACGATAAACCCGTTTATATGGAAAGCATGGGAAAAACACGTTTTTCATGAAACATGGAAAATAATTGTTGGAATAGAATTCAGTCATCTATCAAAAGAAATATCATTATTAAAAAATAGAACTAAGGAATTATATGATATATGTTTACGACACAAACCAGGATTCATTTGTCAAAGTATGAAACAAATCGAAATGCAAATCAAACGAAATGAAATACTGGAAAATCAATTAAGAACATAATATCATTTAATTGGTCAAAGAAATAAAAGAGGACTCTTCAACATTATCGGAGAAGGAATAAAATTACTGTTTGGAACATTATCAGCCTCCGACGCGACATATTTCAATAACGAAATCGATAAACTGCGAGACGACAATTTATTAATAGCACATTTAGTTAAAAATTAAACAGCATTAATAATGAATCGGTTAAAGAATAATGATAAAACTTTTAAGGACATGATTACACAACTCAGGTTCTTGAATAATAATATAAAAAATTTGCATGAGGAAACAAAAAGAAATACATTCAATATACAAATTAATGAAGTTTTGTCTGGATATACCACACTATACCAAGATTTGAAGACGAGCATAACGGACTTATTAAATGCAATAATTGATGGAAAACATGGAATAGCGCATCCTCAAACGCTTCCCCCACAACTTATATTTGAAAATTTGAGAAATCATACGAATTATCCTCATTTCTTCCCAATTCCGCTAACTGAAGAGCATTTTTCCACACTAATTGACATAAGTCATTTAACAATTGCAGTAATACAAGAAAAGTTAATATATATTCTGGAAGTACCAATATTAAAGGAGGAAATGTACGAGATAATGCATCCAATTGCGATTCCGAGTTATTCGCTAATAAAAGCATATGTATTATATCACATAGACACAGACTATATAGTAATTAGCGAAAAGAAAACAAGATTTTTTCCGTTACAAACAATAGAATTCGAAAGTTCAAAGAAAGTCGAAAATACATACTTAATTCAAAGAAAACATCCAGACTACTCAACGCAGTCCTCTACATCATGTGTGATAACTATGATTCTCGCAAGAAAAGAAAATACGTGTACATCGAAATATGTGCAAGTAGAAAGCTCTTTGTTTATTCAATTAAAAACAGGACAAGATTGGATTGTAATACCGGTAAAAGAAGAAACGCTTCATATACTGTGTCCTGATAATGCTCCAAAAACAATAAAACTTATATCAAATGTAAAAGTTCATCTTGAACAAGGATGCTTAGCAATGGCGACACATGCAGTATTCAAAGCTTCTAATGTTATTAAAACAATTGAATTTGATAAAATGTGAGAAGGAAGCTTCAATGAATCAGAAATAAAAGATCGCCTACATTTTAATAAAATCAAAGAAAAAGAATTGAATATTAGTGGCATTTCTGGAAACTACATAAATTCAAAGAATTTACAAGAACTAGGAGCAAATATTGAAGAAATAAATCAACAAATAAACAACTTAGCGGTACGAAAAAGATCAAAAACGATAAAAGAACATATTCAAGATGGACTTCAGTATTTTGGATATACGGCAATAACCATAACAATCAGTTATATTATGTATAAAATAGGTCTCTTAAGGTGCCTAAAAAAAGCAGTATCTTGTTGTATTAGACCATGCGTCATTTTCGATCACTGTAACTTTGGAAATAATGCGCAAACTATAGATAGACCAGAACATATCCATCTTAGAGAATCTCGAAAAAGAAAATATGATAAACAAGCAAGAATAACAGAAATAGAGGAGGCAGAAGAATTACCAAAATTAACTCAAAAACTATTTAAACCAAAACAGCAAACCAGTCAATTACAATGAATTTATGGAAACCAAAATTCTTTAAGGAGGGAGGAATGGAACGATGAAATTTGATACCTTCCAGAATAAGTCACCTTATGACGCGATACATTTTTTCCCCACTATGTAGCCAATGCATACTGCGTTATTCCTGAATAGTATATAAGAGCGTCTTGCAGATCGAGAGGCGCGCTTATTCAGATCAATACCAGAGAGTCATACACTATCGTTGTTACACGAGCAAAGTAGCCAAGGTAAGCGTAATCCTGCCCCAGAAAATATTTATCGGTCATCATAACGAACGTTCTACAAATTCTGATTACGCACTTTGATCGACGTCTACAATCCAGCCGTTATCGTCGAAGAAGAGTCTCGAGGCGGCGCATCACATTACAATCGACGCACATCCAGAAGAGATAAACAAGCTCAACGATTAGTCATACGATTGTAATCGGTAAAATAAAGAAGAACTCTTCGATAGGCGACAACGACGTTTTTTTAAAAACATATGTTCGCCCAACGGTGTAACAATATATATATATATATATATATATATATATATATATATATATATATATATATATATATATATATATATATATATATTGTAACGGGTAACCCCTAATTACATTAAATTTATTGGATTCGGGACTCGATTAGGGAGTAAATTAGTAAAGACCTTTTTCGCATAAAATAATCGTAGATTTATTGAGGAATTTCTTCTTGTACAATTCGTTGTGAACCACCCTGTACGTTTAAAATTCGTCGTTGGTTGCTTTCCTTGCCCGATATTTTGCCTATTTGTGTGTGTGTGTATGTGTAGAGTCTCGCTCGACTCACGCTGCGTCATATGATTGACCGTGTGTGTGTGTGTGTGTGTGGATGTGTGTGTGTGTGGATGTGTGTGTGTGTGTGTGTGTGTGTGCTTGTGTTGCTCGCAGATCTTGTATGTGGGTGCGTGTGTTGGTGTTCGCTCGCAGTCGATATTGTATATGTGTGTGTTTGTGTGGGTGTGTTTGTGTCGCTCGCAGGTATTGTATGTGTGTGTTTGTGTGTGTTTGTTTCGCTCGCTGATATTGTATGTGTGTGTTTGTGTGTGTGTCGCTCTTCGGGTGAGCCGCAGTATTTAAATGTGCATTTGTGTTGGTGTGTGCTGTTATGCTTGTTTCGCTCGCGGATCTGTCATTTTCGACAGCTCGGCCTTTCGCGGCCCTTGCTCGTGTGTTATTCGTTTCTCTCTCTCTCTATCTCTCGGTGCGAGCCTACTGTTATCTCCCTCTACTTCTTTCGTTGCTTCGACGTTTCTTTTTCTATCCTCGCGACTTTAAATTTCTCTACTCCTTTTTATCTCTTTGCTTTTTATTATTTTCTGAGACTTTCGTTTTCATTTCTCTCTTAATCGCAGCATTTTCATTACTTCAGCGCATTCACATCTCCCTTTCGCTACTTGCGCCTAATCACACGTTCCTTAATCGGGATTATTGAACGCTGCCTTTTCACTACTAATGCCGCAATGAGCAGTGAAATGTCAACTAATAATGTCTCTTTTATTTCGCTCCTTTTCCTTCCTCTTTCCCCTGACGCTTTCCTTACTCCGATATCTTCCTCACTTTGCAGCTCGTACCGATACCTTCTTTCGCTACTTGCGTCAGGGTTGGAGGTCGAAAACAGAAGACCCTTTTACTGGCCCCAGAACGGCTCTTTTATACTGATATTTTGCCGCGTTTTTGTTCTCCTTCCCAAGTGTCGTGGTCGTTCGTCGAATTTTCTCGAATCTTTTTCCCCCACTTGCCTCTTTTCGATTTCCAATATTCCCACCGAGAGATCGCGGATCGCACGAAGGTAATGACCGCCCGCAATAACACTGTTGGCCTTCGCGTTTCGGGAGCGCTCGCACCTGAGACGTACCTGTACGTCTCAATATACATATATATATGTGTGTGTGTGTGTGTGTGTGTGTGTGTGTGTGTGTGTGTGTGTGTGTGTGTGTGTGCGTGCGTGCGTGCGTGCGTGTGCGTGTGCGTGTGCGTGTGTGTGTGTGTGTGTGGATTCGTTGAAGTTAGTTCGAGGACTTATGTCCCTGAAGTTACGGGTAAGCTTAGCCGTAAAGTTATTATTGGAACTGTTTGTACCTAAAGTATACGGGTAGATACGCGTGCTAAATTTAAATATATATTTACGATTATTTTATATAACGGCATTTCTGAGTGAAATCGACCATATATGGGTCGTTCTGATTAATATGTACCCCAAGAAAACATAAATAAGCTCGTTTAGAGCGAGGAGAAAATCTTAATAATTATTGCAATTCGTACCAGATATGAATATTTGGAGGCCGAGAATGCTAGGACGTAACATCCCCCCCCTAAAAGTCTGAAGCAATGCTTCAGCTTTGCTGAGGACCGGCGTTGAGCCGCTCCAAGAGTCCGTGGTCGACGCCCGACAGCTCCAGAGGCTCGTCGTTGGTAATCTTCGACGACCGTTGTTCAGCATGGTGAGCTCTGCTAATTAGGAGGCTTGTCACCGAGTTCCAGATGGCTCCTAGAAGGGTGAAACTACATCCGTACAGTGTCTGGAGTGTATATCCATGGATGCCAGTATCGATGATCGCCTTGATGATGGTGAGGATTGCGAGGACCCCGAACAGTCCCGCAATGATGATCCCGAATTTTTCGAAGCCACCCCAGATTTTGTGCATTACTCCATCAGCCACGTGTTGGAAGCGTCCTCGTCCATCAGTGTCTTGAGGGAAACGGTCCCCGGGGGTGTGTCGCGTCCTGCGAAACCCCTTGCGATGTTGTTGAGTAATGCTGGTTGTTCAGCGGGGAACATGATCCTATCCCTCAGCTGGTTGATCTCGTGGTCAGAATAAATACCGCTGGATGCCAAGTTTCCAATAGGGTTGTATCCCCAGGTAGGCATGGAAGCGGGATGTAGTTGTCCAGTGTTACATCCGGGAATTTATTTTAGATAAAAATAAATAAATACCTTCGAAAGAGAAATATGCGATTTCGGTTTTGAGATTGAATTTACGTTGATTGTTTAGTTAATGCAATTTTCCTTTTGTCTTACAGACACGGACGCCAGCCTTAAGATCCTGCCTGTAGTTGGGAATGTGCCCAACAGGGATGAGGATCGAGCCACACTTTGATCGGTAACTAAGAATCACTCGCGGGGATAGGGCAGTCGGTAAAGAAGATAGTCAATGGTAACGTGAACATGCGAGTTACCGTACGAGCGGCGGTGCGTAGCGGGTTTATCGACGGACGGTCTGGTACCCGGGGAGAGGTCCCTCGTCGGTAATGATGATTTCAAGTTGAACGATGATTTTTACGACAGTCGGCTGGGAGGTAGTTCTCCTATGCTTCGACGACCATCCACCCATAGATGTACCGACGCGTATGCCGATAAAGAGGAGCTCCTGTTAGCCGACCGCGGCGACGAACTCACGGAGCGAAAGGAAGTGACGTTGGCGACGAGAGAAAATTAGCCAACTATGGAAATCTCGATGTCCGATGATGCAACGACGGTGGACGCGTCTGAAGCGACGCTGACGGTTGAACGGGTCACTGCGCGACTGTACCCACGGGGGTCGATGATGAAGATTTTCGCACGAATTGGAACGTTCGACACTGCTGTCGGTCCGATTTTCACTGAGTGTTTTTTATGGCGTCGCGAACAATTCGTTTGAATAGAGATGGGTTATTTCCACGAGATGCCGGCCGTGGCTTTTGCGCGGCTATCGCGTTTGCGCGGCGGAAATAAAACTTCGAACCACCTCGTCTTCTTGGCATTTATACAATTAAATAAGTACTGATAAATATTTTATTGAATAATCAATTGCCCGTTGGCTGGGGAAAATGAGAGAAGAGGTAGGATTGACATGCAAGCGTGGATTCAAGACACGAATGAAGCGATGTGCAGTAGTAAGTAGCACAATCGGTGGATCGAGTCTTGAAATTAAGCGAGGTAAGAAATTGTCGACGTGCAGTAGTAAGTAGCACAACCAACAATTCTTCGGAAAACAAGGAAAAATGGATGATAGGTTGGTTTGTGTAACGGACAATTGATTTACACACAATATAAAAAGTTGTAAAATGAAATATTTTCGATTAAACGAAATGCCACGAAAACGACGGCGGATGATTGTTAATTCAGACGGATTTTGGAAAAGACGAATGAACGAACTAGACAACACACAATACGTTCGAAAGAATATACTCGACGAGGGATAAAGGGTCGCGAAATAATTATTCACTGATTTTAGAAATGTACACGTATATGTATATATTGTTACAAACTTGGAAATAAATAGAATTACACACAACTCTGCGATGTTGAATACGATGAGATTTAAGCGCAATTAAAACTCAAACTTCGAGTTACAATTCGATAAAATAACGATGTGAAAATAAAGAAATGTTAAAGAAATATTCCGATTTCCCAGCGTGCGGGTCCGTCACGAACACAGCGAGCGGAGAAGCGCAACTGACTGGTGGAGAGACCGGAGAACTGTCGAGCAGCGGAGGACTCGGCTTTTTGTTGGTGCGGCGGTGGAACGGTGTGGTGCGCACGCGCCGCGGAGAGGAGATGCCGAAGCCGATGTTCCTGCTCGCTCGCTCTTATGGCGTTAAACGGATGATTCGACGATAAATCAATTATTTAATAAAAATGTTACAACAAATAATTACATCGGTTTATCGTGGTTGGACTGACGATAAGTTAATATTTTTAATTTATCGTTAGTCTCACAATTTGTTACAATAATACTCGCTTGTGAATAAAGGGACGTACTTTTATAGAATGTTTGATTGTTATTGTTATTTTATTCTTTTGCGTGCGGTGTGGAATCGCATAAACATAATTTATTTTTAACTCGTTGTTGCAATATAAAATATTTTAGTGAGGTGATAATATCTACGGCGCCAAGTGTGCGAGTTGCGTATAATGATTATTAATATGTAGCTCTTAATTAATTATAAATAGAGCGCAACATTATTTATTTGGAGTTGGTGTGAAGGAAGTCGTATTCAATATTTAACTTATTCGCGAGGTAATAATTTTATTCGTATATGCGTAAAAATAAAAATGTATATATGGTAGTTGATTGTTTAATAACTACGTTAGTAGCGCATGAGATGTCTTGTAATATCCATAATACCGACATTATAACAATTATCGCTTAACGTAAATAACGAAGACAATGTTTACATTTTATTTGTTACGTGGAATATTTATTCTGATTATTTAATAATATTGTTATTTGCATTGTGACAGCGCTAATTACTTATTGAATAATCCTTTTTATTAATTAGAGCGGTTAGGAATTTATTCTCGAATATTCTGCACGTGGAAATAATAATAATGGTATTGGATAGGAGACAAAGAGGATAAAGAGGCGATACGTGATACTTGCATTGGAGCGGATGTTTAGTCTATGAGGTATAGAGTGATAGCGATTTGTTTATCTTTTAATTAGTTCTTGGGATTTGGCATGATGCGATATTACTTAAATTATTATTTCGTAGAAGCCTACGTGCAACAAGTGGCTTGCATTATGGCGGCGCGTCGGAAAGAGACGCGACGAGTGCGATAAAGAAAGAGATATACATGCCCTGGAAAAGTTCGGGAAAAATATCTGCTTGATGTCTTCTCTTATATAAGAGAAGAAAAGAGCGCTTACTCGTTTCAAGAGACAATAAAGTAATTCAAGTATTTTCCCGAAAATGTCTCGAAGGGAAGCGTTCGCTCGACTCGAGGGGAAATAAAGTAATTTGGGAAAAAGTCACGTAGTGTCTATTTGCCATAGTAGCCATGAGTAAGAGAGAAAGAGGGCCGGGTGAGAAGAGGCCGGGTGAGAGTAAGAGAGAGACCGACTCTATGTACGAGGCGAGTCACGGGGTCGCCAGGATATCGCGAGTCCGTGGATTACGTAATCTTATGGTTTTTCGCGAGTACGTGAAATAGGGGCGAGAGGGTTGATATTCGTGATTCGGCGGTCGCGAATTATATCGCGGAGCTGCGGAAATCGAGGTTCGCGGTTAAAGAAGAAGGTTTTTGTGATACGGGCTACATAAGTATGAATGGGGTACGTGGGCAACCCGGAGAGAGAAGGATGGAGGATGTAGAGGATGATGGAGAGCTTGATTGAGCGCGCGAAGTATCGGGGGAACAGGAGGCTCACGTTGGTCTCCTAGCGGAGCGCTAGAGAGAGAGAGAGAGACGAAGCGAGGGCGCATGTGTGCGCGCGACCGTTAAGGAGAGACAAGGATAGAGAGTGAGTGCGCGCGGGCGCTGAGCTCGGTGGGTTAGCTAGGCGCGTTCAGCGGGAGTAGGTGCATACTAGGGGAAGTCGAATGTGCACAGATAAAATAAGGGATGATGAAAAATAAATGCGCTGGTCACGATATGAATTAAAGTTAACGGAAAAAAATATTCTTGTATTAAAGACCATACGAATAAATTTGTATATGTGTATACATATATATATATATATATATATATATATATATATATATATAGAGTGGAGGGCGAGATCGTCAGGACGTACCACCTTGGGGGACTAAGACGAAGACACCCTACTGGATGGCTGAGGAACGGCGCAAAGGCGCTCAAGCAGGACGGCGTCGATGCCCGACAATCTCCTAGTAGATGTAGATGGTTTAGGTTCCTGCTTGTTGTCTGGAGGAACCAATTCCCTAGGGGACGGTTCGGAGTTGAGTCCTTCATCCCTTTGATTCCTCTTATTCATCTTATTCCCTTTGATTCCTCTTCCTAGTCACGAGTAGATTGGTGATGGAGTTCCAGATGGCCCCAAACAACGCGAGACTGCATCCGTATAATGAATGCAGGGTGTACCCATGGATGGTGGTATCGATGGCTGATTTTATAATTGAGTAAATGGCCATAATGCCGAGAAAGCCTGCGCTGACAATTCCAAATTTCTCGAAACCGTTCCAAAGGTTTTCGAAAGCGTTGGCTGCGATGTGCTCCAAGGTGCTTTCGTCCAATAAGTTTTTGAGGGATACGGCTCCTGGACGGATGGTGTATCCAGCTGTTCCACGAGGCAAATTATTCAATAGCACTGGTCTTTCGGCAGGAAACATGATTCGGTCGCGTAGTTGCTCCATTTCTTCATTTGTATAAATTCCACTTGTTGCGAGGTTTCCTACTGGCGTGTAACCCCACGTAGGAGTAGTCATCGGCCGTAGTACTTGCGGAGGTGGAACTTCGATTGGATGCGGGGCGAAGCGGTACCATGCCCTGTCGATGAGATATTGCGCCGGAAGAAGAGGATTACATTCGATGTGGGTTCCAGCCTTGATGAGTGTGCGAGAAATTGTCGAGAGGAAATATGACTGTTACGATGCGTTACCGCTAACTCGAGATAGCATTCCTCGGTCCTGCGAAGAGTGCATTCCACGGGAATGCATTTGATGATGTGGGCTACTTCGCCGGCAATGACGGCCATGTACCCTGGACTTCTGGTGATGGCTCGGGCGAATTTTTCCGGCAATATTGATGCGGTTGCCAGAGCGTTGCGGAGTACTTGTTGTTCCAAATTGCATCGTTGCGTCAGGACGTCCTTGTACACTGCTTTTATTTGGGTTTTGATATGTTTTTCCACATAAACGAATTTTGAATTTACATAGGAAAATATGTCTGGATTACTGACGAGGACCTTGCGACGCGAGGCGCATGTTTGGCCATTGCGAGTTTCCAGGATAAATAATTTCGGATGTTCCGTTCGGATAAGGGTATAGCCGCAGACGGGTTTCTCGTTCCTAACGGCCAGAGCAAATGTGGTTTCTTGAGTAGTTAACGTATACACATTAGGTGTCTGGATAGAATTTTCGATACTGCGAAGTTTTGTTGCCATGCCATCGTAGAGGACGTCATATCTATTGAAGAGGCACGTGTCCACAGGTTCCGTTTTCCAGAAAGCTTGGTTCCCTTCGACGTCCGTGCATTGACGTTCGGACAATTGACTTTGGGTCGAGCTCTGGAGGATAATACGGTTGGTCGCCATGTTGACCGATGCCTCGTAATTGGAGATGGTGATTTTGGCGGAAGCCTGGACCACTACGTTGCTCCAGGCGCCAAAAGGGTCACTGTATTGGGCGCCTGTGCAACTTCCGTCGTTGGTGAGAGTGCCGGCAAGCGTAAGACTCCTTGATGTAGTACTATTTCTCTTTAGACCGGTGATAATAGCGGAAAAGCCAATTTGGATGATTCCGGTTTCATGGACCTTGCCTCGAGCTTTGTCGTCTAGTTCGTGAAGATACATTTGACGACCATTTGTGTTCTTGCGTCGTGAGGATATATATTATTTTGGAAAAACGAAATTTGGAGTTCACTGGTGCTGGGTAGATGTATAGGGATAGGAGGAAACATAGGAAGTATCCGTGGAGACTGAGGAAGAGGGAGAAAGAGATAGAGTCATGACTCTATAGTATCAGGATACGAGGAAGGTATAGGAGGAGCGCATACGCGTACCTATCCTATCGCGAATACGCGTATGTATACAGTGATGTAGTGTAGTGGGTTATATGTACGTATATGTATGTAACTATGTATCTGTATATACGTATATACATATACATACATATATATATATATATATATATATATATATATATATGTGCGTGTGTGTGTGTGTGTGTGTGTGTGTGTGTGCGTGACTAAGTATAACTCCTTATGTGTTATAGGGTCCTATGCATACGTAGGTACCCGTATATATTAATTTGCGTATGTAAGATTGTATAAAAGTGTAAGTAGATATACCTATGTATATGTTCACGTATATATATATATATATATATATATATATATATATATATATATATATATTAGGGTGGTCCTTATTTGGGGTGTTGACGAATTTCGACAATTGCGCCCTCTAGACACATTCGAAATAAATTAAAAAAATGAGTGCAAAAACGGAGCGCTGTAGTCCAATTAGAAGACGTGCCTCTAAGCTCGTTTTGTTTCTCATTTGAATAACATGGAATTTTCAGACTACTTCAGTCATTATGTTTTTGAGTTGTCCCCGAGCACGCAAAAAATTCTTTTTTCACTTAAATCTGTTGTTCATGGGTACAACTACGCGTATATTTCTCCACAAGTCGTTATCACAACCTTTTCGCCCCCCATCTCCCTGATATTATACACGACGGCAAATTGATCAACGTGAATACCTGTTTTTAGCCGCTTGGTGCTTGACAGTATTTCACCAATTAAAAGGCAGTCTTATTTACGTCATAAGTTTGTAAAAAAAAGTAATTGTACATTTGGGAAAAAATATGTATTTCAATTAGTTTATTTCAAAACACATCGTTTACACTTTATGCTTTTTTAAAAAATAATAATTAAAATTAAAATGTTCTGATCACCGTCTGTTTTTTTGGATCGGGAAAGCTTTTACGATATTCCGAGACTATCTGCAGAATATATTGTTTTTGATCTTCGTTCCGTGTAAGAATATTATTGTATTCTTCCATTAAATGGACTGCTCTCTCAGCTGTATCATTTACGACCTTTAAATGTTTGACCACATTTAAACCTTTGTTAAAATGTTCATCTTCAGACCGAAAAGACGGATCGAGTTTTAAAAAATTCGTACTAATTTCGAATCTCGTGAAAAAGTTTAGCGATTGTGGAGATATGAAGTGATCCATCTCTTTGTCGAGTATAGTTACAATATCTTTGGGATTTATCTCTATGCGATTGGAGTAATCCTCTTCGGTTTCGTCACTCGTGTTTAAGCCGAGCAACATTTTTCGTTTCACGCACAGTGATATTTCGTGATCAGAGAATGACATCGCTGCAGTTTGCGGATTGAGATACCATAAGTGCTTGATGAGTTTTTGGATTGTTACTCGAGAAACATCAGGATCAATTGACTTGTAATTGTCAAGTTTTTTCAAAAGCTGCAAGTCGTGGTTTGGTGCTTGAGGTGCAAATGGAGCTGTAAACCATGCTCTCACGTATATTACGACAATAAAAATACACACCTCTGCAATTGCTTTGTGTTCTTTTGAAGTTAACTTGAAACTTTCGCAAAACAAATATATTTTTAAGCAATAGATCGCCTTTGCCATCCAACGGGCATGATGATACGCTCCGGGGAACCGGATTATAACACCACGAGGCGGAGTAATGCCGATAAATATTTGAGTTAATTCTAGTAACTCCTGATAATCTTCTCTCGGCTGACTATTCATCGACGTTTTTTCCACGTATGATTTAATACTTTCGATATGCTCGATTAATATTTTTTTTACATCCGCATCTTCGATTCCACTTTTCCATGAGGTCTTATCTATTCTAGTCCACGATTCTTGGAAACTCTTTAAAATAGCGACGTTTGGACCGCTCGATGCAGGCATTTTTTGTTCGAAAACACTTCGTAGAATAATTTCGAAAATAGGGTGTCGGCGAGGTAAGAATAAAATATCGCATTTTAAAATCTGTTCTAAAACGACTGCCGCGCCTTTTATGTGACCGAGATTAGAAACTGTCGTATCACAGCATAGTGCCTTGACTGTATGAGAGAGACCCCAATCTTCAAGTACGTCAAATATAGCGTTTGCTTGGGATTGCCCAGTTCCGTCCTCTAACTCTGGCACGCCCAACAGTTTTTCAACATTCCCATTCGTTATGATAACAGGGAGTCTATCATTGACCTCACGTTTCAATATATTGAGCAGCATTTTTCCATCCCAGTGCAAGACGACTGCATCGAGTTCCGTTTCTTTAAATACTCGTTTAATATTAATTGCTTTTGCAGCACGCAATTTTTTTCTGTAGCGCCAAATTGACGATCTATTAAGAACCATCGAGTTGAGATCGTATTGTAGAGATTGAGCAACGGCAGCAATTACATGGACAGCATCTTTGTCGCTTAATTTACACTTATCTAATACAGCGACCAATTTTTCGTCAATTATATTCACGCTCCCACGTTCTCTTTTAGGCTGCGACGGTCCGGCTTCAGACTCATCGAGTAAGAGAACCGACGAATCCATACCATCTTCTATAGAAACGTTAGAGTAAGTGCCAACGCTCCTCTGACTCAGTGTGTTCAAAGATGAGGTTTCATCACTTGATGCCAATTCTACGAATTCTCCTACAACAAATTATAATTATTTTGAGTCGAGTAATGAAATGTTTCGTCCAATAATAAATAAAAATAATTTTAATAAAAATAAAAACTTACTGGCTAAGTTTTTCTCCACTTCGCTTTTTCGCAGTCTTTGCAGAATAATCTCTTCTTTACGTAGTTGGAGTTCTTCATCATTCTCATTGTTTCGATGTCTCCGATGTAACCAACTCGTCCATCTTTCCTTTGGTTGAGTAAAAATTCTTTTCCCTCCTCACCAACCATGTCCATCACATTTCCATGGGCGATGTCGAATAAGTTATTGAGTCCACGGGAGAAAGCTTCCTCCTTCTCTTTGTTAGAGAACCTCCCGGCATTTCTTTGCAATTTCCGCCACTTCTCATATAAATCTGTCGATTTTTGTACAGCGCGATGGAATTGTTGTGTCGGTAAACGGGCTCTTTCCCAAAATATCAATACTTCTTTTATTGTCAACGTCGCACTTTCTAGCAGCGTTAATTTTAATTCGCGAAGGTTGAAAAAAGCACTTTTAAAACTTGTTTTTGAAATGGTAACTTGTTTCCATAAATTTGTGTGTCAATGTCACCGATTAAAATAATGTTTACCCGTGTCTTACGTGACGAAGGCATTGTACATTTCACAGTGATGTACGAACTCACGGAAATTAAATAATGCCACGAAACTATCGGAAGTACAATGACCACCTGTCCAAATTCGTCCATGTATCGGAACGGAATCAAATTAGCGTAGCAGTACACCATATGAAAACAGAAAAAAACTGTAGAAAAACGTTTTTATAACTTTTTTTTCAATCACGGAAATACGACAATTATATACGCTTAGACTCGCATACACACTCTCGGGACAGAAAACTTCGTGCTCTGGCACTCTGGCAGGCGGCGTCTCGTTGTAAGCAGAAAGCAGGGGTGCTCACGCGCGTTCTGTGTTGTCCACGGGCCTGCCGGCTGGTGAAGTTTTGTAACAAAATGTACGCGTAGTTGTACCCATAAACAACAGATTTATGTGAAAAAAGAATTTTTTGCGTGCTTGGGGACAACTCAAAAACATAATGACTAAAGTAGTCTAAAAATCCCATGTTATTCAAATGAGAAACAAAACGAGCTTAGAGGCACGTCTTCTAATTGGACTACAGCGCTCCGTTTTTGCACATATTTTTTTAAATTTATTTCGAACGTTTCTAGGGGGCGCACTTGTCGAAATTCGTCAACACCCCAAATAAGGACCGCCCTAGAGATCACCTTAGGTTGAACTCGGCCGGATTCCGTAGGTCTTGATGGTTTCATACAAGAATTTCCGAATGTTTCGAGGATCAATGCAGAAAAATGGTTGGCAACACTTGAATGTTCCTTGACGTGGAAATTTTCCGTATAAAAGTCAATTATAGGAAACGCGACGCTATTTGTTCGCGATACTGTTTCTTTGTCGAAAGGCGATAGTGATTTGTCAGGGATTTTTGTATTTTTCCTTGAATTTTTGTTGTTTCCCCTGGGACCACGAGGAAGTTGGCCCAAAACCTCGGCAATAACTCGACGGAAACGCTAATGATTACCTCCCCGTCGTCTAGGCATACGGAAGAGGTTGAATAGAACAAGGTAAGGTGGACAAGTTATCGTGCATAGGCGTCGGCACTAATAGCTTGGGGTTATTGTAGGTAGTTATCGTGCATAGATATCTGCACAAATAACGGGATTATTGACAGGTGATGATCGGATAGCTTTTCAATCTATTCCGTATATTTATTCCACTACTTCTTTTAATTTCTGTAAGTAACACTTGACTTCTAATATTTTTCTTTATACCCCTTTTCTCTAGCGCGTTTCGACGTAGAGATGACGATAGGTTGGGTACGAGTAACTCAGACACAATAATTCACTTTTCGTACGTATATTGTTACAATCTTTTGTATTGAATAACCGATTTTAAGAGCGACCGAACGCGATGTTGCTCCGGGGCGAGACTGGCTGGAACTGAGGGGCCCGGCTTGGGCTTGCTGTATATATCTCTTCCGCAGGAGTGGGGATGACGGAGAGCCTTCCCCTCTTATGGCGTAATTTTCTGTTTTTCGGTTCTCTGTTGTTTTCCTTTTTGAATATACATTTGATTAATTTGAAGCATTGATAAATTAATCTGTTTTGTTGATTTACCATTGCCTTTACAATTTATTTTTATTTATTCTTAATTTATTCGTTTTTCCGCCTGATATAATATTGTTTCTTGTTGTCAATATACATGTTGTTAATTAGTGTCGTAGTAGCCACGTTTATTTAGTAAGGTTTTCATATTTAACTAGAGTTTTTATTAAAATTATAATATTCGAGAAGCTTCTAGATTATGTGTAATATTCCTGTGGGTATTGCGTAGTAGGTACACGTGTGCATTCTTTCCTTATCTCCTTCGGTCGAGCTCGAGGTGTAATCTGACCCTTAGGAATTTCTTTTGTCTGCCTTAAGGTTGCATTTGGTGATGCAATCCTTTGTTCTTTTCATGATTGTCCTCGGATTATCTGGATGGTTCTAGAACGTTCTTGAGACATACATGAGTATACATATATTTGTCCTTAAAGTTACGAGTACGTTTTGCAATATGTGTGGAGGTATATTCTTTGTCCTCGAAATTGCGAAAGTGTCCTCCCAATATACCTTATAGGTTAAAATTACTGTCCTTCTAGTTTGAATGTTCTCGTAATGTGCACTCATGTGTAATGAGATTGTCCTCTAAGTTGGTGGTGTTCCCAAAGTGCATATGCATATGATTTATATTGTCCTTAAACTTTGATAGTGTACTTATAAATTATATATATATATTGATTATTAGGTCCCCGAAGTTACGGACCGTATAAGTGCATATAGTACTTTGGGCATATACTACTTTGGTTTGTCCTCGAAGTTTGTGATGTACCAGTAATATTTACGGGGGTAGACGTACTATATATTTATGCATTATACTTTTTCTCTTATTTTTAATATAAATTTTAATTTTACAGGTAGCGAATTACCTGACTGGTAGGTAACAGGTAAGGGGTTAATTTGGACACTCGCGGGGTCGCGAATTATATATTATATTGGGGTAACACGAATTCGAGGGGCGCGAATTAAAATTCGAGTATCAGGGAAACAGGATGGCATAAGAGGTATATTGCCCCTGCAAGTAGGCAACCCGACTGTATTTCATTCGGACTTGGTATAGTAGTATTGCCAAAGGTGTAGTCGGACCTAAGTGATATTACTTGTATTTGGTTAATATTTCTTACTTCTGGGTGTTCTTACATACTTCATGGGGTGATTATTGATAAGGTCAAAGGAGTATTGTTTATTTACGCGTATTTGTCGATTCCTTGAGGTTTTTCTGTTTTGAAGAGGGTGGAGACCCAGGACGTATCAGTACATTTCATCATTAAGACTGAAGGTACGTTATTTTTCACGACGAGTTATTATTCAACGGCTAACTTCATTCTCATTATTGTTATTATATCTATATTAGGTTAGGAAATTATCTTTTTATGCGAATTCTCCAATCTCCTTTAGATGTCGTTGTCCAAAAAAACCTACCATTCAAAATAGTGAATTTTACGGAAGATCGTTTGGAAAACGATCAAACATCCATCGATTGCGTTCCTTCAACATGGCTATCATTGGATTCTACAACGTGCCAAATTATTACAAAATTCATGCCACCTCCATATACGGTGAAAAAGTGCCGCATTCTACATCAATTGTTAAAGAGCCAAAAAATCCTCCCGAGGATTGGCCAGAGTATGCAGTCACAGTATTGACAGGTACAGGTACGGTTCATTTGTATATTTCATACGCTTTCTCTTCACGTAACAGTTTAATGCTCTACACAAATATTTAAATATTCTAGCATCTTATTCCGAAGCGCTAGTGAAAGTGAATAAATTCAAAAACGAAGACTATGTCTACACCACGCATTGCAATAATAATACTGATGATGATGAAAATACAAAATTTAACAAAGAAAATGAACAAAAAAACAAGGTCTTCCGAGTGTACTTGGATTAACCGGCAAAAAACAAAGCCCAGAATATATTCGACGGACAGCGGTAAGGAACATTCATCTCATCTCATCTCATCTCTCTACATCTCATTTTCACATCTATTTCCTCAATTGTTGTCTATATATGTACATATAGATCTCTAGATAAAGATCACTTTAATACAAATATTTATATATTTATATACACTAAAGTTTTAAGTTTGCATCGTTGGAACACAACGAACGTTTCATTTTGCATTTTCTTTTCCATATTTTTGTTATTAAAGGCCATCTTTATTATAGATTTATAACGTATTAGGTGTACAAATAAGTTTTAGGACACTTCGATTTTGTATCATAACAGCTATTCTAAATTAATTCAAAGGTCCCGCTCACTTATCATAGATGGCGCTTGATATGTAGTATCGAAACGTGAAGGAGTCATAAACATAACCTATAAATTCTGTAAATTAAACATGCAGACCGATAAGCTATTTATTAGACACTGCATTCGCTATGAATTCCATCAAGGAAAAAGTGTTAGGAAAGCGTGTGAATCGATATATTCTGTTCTTGGAGACAACATTGTATCTAAAAGTACATGTGAGTATTGGTATAAGCGATTCAAAGAAGGTGATTTCGACGTTAGTGACCGTGAACGCACGGGGCCTCCTGTAAAGGTGGACGATTAGGAACTGCAAGCGTTGTTGGATGAAAACTCTTCTCAGACGGAGAAACAACTTTCGGAACAGCTTGGAGTAACTCAACAAACTGTTTCTTATCGTATAAAAGCAATGGGTAAGATTTGAAAAGGAACAAAGTGGGTACCACACTTTCTGACTAGAGAAAATAAAAACAGCCGTCTTAACATTTGTGTGAGTCTTTACAACAAGCAACATAGAAAGTCTTTCTTGTGGAAAATTGTGACCGGCGATGAAAAGTGGATTTATTTTGATAATCCGAAACGCAAATATCATTGGGTTGACCCCGGCGAGCCGACAACATCCACGCCAAAGCGCAATGTTCATTGTAACAAAGTCATGCTGTGCATATGGTGGGATATGAAAAGCGTACTGTATTATGAACTTCTCAAACCTGGTCAAACAGTTACTACCGCTATTGTCATCAATTGATGCAAGTGAATCAAGGAATTGAGAAGACATGTCCATTTTCTGGTAAAGGAAAACGTCCAGTAAAACTGCTCCATGACAACGCGCTGCCTCATGTGGGTAAACCGGTCAAGGATACGTTACTAGCGCTTGAATGGGAAGCTGTACCACACCCGGCGTATTCACCAGACTTAGCCCCATCCGATTATCATTTATTCCAGAAAATGTAGAACGATTTGTCTGACATGCGATTCAAAACATTTGAAGAAGTGGAAAAATGGGTCGCTAAATTTCTCACCTCGCAAGACGAAAGTTTCTTTGCGAAAGGCATCCGCGAGTTACCTGAGAGATGGCTGAAGGTCATACAGTGCGATGGAGATTACTTCGATGAATAACTGTGTTTTACTTCTTTTTTAATAAATCTTGAATTTTTTGAAAACTATCCTAAAACTTATTTGTACACCTAATAGATCGCCCAAACAAATATCTTGAAAAATAGTGGAAGGACTTTTCTAGGCGAAATATGTCAAAATAAATTTAATTCGTTGCAGTCCACTGAATGCAAACTTCAGTATCGTAACTTTCGATCATTGGATAATGAGTCCGATAATTTACAGATATTTGTCCGTACCTACTCTAATATTTTTTAGACGCGTCTCAAGAAACTGTGGCATCGCCAGAACAATGATGACCTTATATGAATGCACACACACACACACACACACACACACACACACACACACACACACACACACACACACACACACACACACACACACACACACACACACACACACACACACTATTATAGATATTTTTATACACTACCGGCCTAAAGTTTTCGGACACTTCAGATAATTGCAAAACTTTCGATCACTGTATAATTGCCAAATAATCTTAGAATAATATAATTTCTTTCATTTATTTTACGAAGATACGATATAGCTCTGTATAATGAATTATATTATTCTAAGATAATTTTGCAATTATCCAAAGTGATAGAAAATTTTGCAATTATCTGAAGTGTTCGAAAATGTTTTGCCGGTAGTGTTACATATGGGTCTCCATTATTCAATGTTAATTTTTTTCAGTTGTCTCTATCCAAATTATGCAGCCATATGATACATTTTTTCATATTTCATAGAAGTCGCATATTTTATTGTTATTGGTAAAATTTGTTTTCAGTATTTTGACACGAAATAAAAAATGTATTAAAATCGTGTATTTGGGCACGTATTAAATATGTCTGAACGTCTTACAATTTACAGTATTAAAATCTTCAGATATTTGTCATTGCCTACGCTAATAATATTTTTTAGACGCGTCTCAAAAAGTTGAGACGTCGTCAGAACAATGACGACCAGATACGAAAACACACCCGCGCACGCACGCACACACCTATACTTAAAAGGGCTAGGAATTTAGTTTATACTAATATAACATTGTTTATTTGAATAGATTCATCAACCGATAACCAAGAAGATTCCAGCGAAAACACACCATCAGTGCAAAAACATGCCCTCTTGGGATCAAAACAGCACAAGCCGCAAAAAATCGGCAATGATTTTCAAGGTATAGTCAGAAAATTTTATAATTACTACAATTCTTATGAAAAGAAAAAGTATTCGATGCATTCAAATAATAAATCCAAAATATTTCTTTCAGAAGCGTTCGCGTCGAGTCGACCATACGGAGAGCAACAACATATCAGTGACGAGAAAATTGCGACGAATGCTCCTTTACCCGCAATGGCAACAGAAACGCTCACAAAATGTAAGTAACTTATTTTAGTAACTGACTGTAACTATTATTTATTTTATTCGTTTTTAAGATCGTGCTCCGGAGAAATTACTCCGGAACGATGTGGAAATCTTGAAAGATAAAATTGAGCGTTATCACTCGGAAATGCGCGGCGAAAATGGGAAACCATCCGTACACTGGATGACTGAAAATGCTATTAACTGGCCTCTCCACACAAAGGAGCAATATGATCACCTGAACTCCCTATTAGCAGATGACAACATCCGCAAAGATTTTGTATTTTATCTCGTAATTTAAAACAAGTATTTGAAATTTTTAATTTCAATTTAAAATAAAGTACATACACGTATTGCTTTTTATATTATTTCAGGTGGCTGTGATTGGATTCGTTATCGATTCAACAACGGTAATTTCGAAAAACATGCTGGCCGTGATCAGGAAATTCCTCCACAAGGATTTAGCTACGAAATTTACATGTGTGAAGCGCGTGAATCATAAGTTTACAATGAAACCGTCACTCTTTTACGAATGCATCATGGGTAAGTTTTTATCATTACTTTATCAAACAGAATACAGTTGCCTAATGAACATACTGTTTAATTTTTTTACAATTTTAGAGGCGTTCACATCGAAAAGCCGACAAGGAGCTATTCGGGAGACAATTTCAGAAATATCGTTAAATAAATTGATAGGAACTGTCCTTATCAACTCAAAAGATTGGGATAAAGGACGAGTCCACACGCGAGAAATACTGTTAGAAATGGAAAAGACAATACAAGAGGACTCTGCAGAGTGAAAACATCTAGTGTCAGTGAAGCTCACTAGAGAAGAAAATATCAGTTATGGCATATCCAAATTTCATCTACGTTCATTGATTTCTGCTATGTCTATATTCTATTTCACTTTTTAAACTTTATAAGATATATAGGAAATATTTATTTCAGTTATTTGCCTTAGTGTGCATAAATAGATGTTAAGCCATTCGAATTGTTATCCATATTGCAAAATGTTTAGTTATTCTGTTAAGTCCTGGCGATCTTGCCCTCCATTAAATAACCTAGAACATAAGGAACAAACACAATTATTCATATACCCTAAACACTATGTTACTCCAAATAAGAATACGAATATGTACTAGGACAAACTACCAAGAAATACTTTTCCTTATGTAGAAAAAAATAGACAATGTATAAAATAATATAACTCTCTATTTTTACAAGAAACAATATGTTTCACAATACTTTTATGCCCTAAATGGTTCAAATATAGTAATCACGCAATTCTGCATGATATACATAATACTACATATATTTAAGAATACATAAAGCCCTATGTATGACTTTATAAAAACATATTGTTCCCCCTTAAATTCCTCAAGGCTAAGATAAAACGTAAAATTAGGTAAAACCCTTTTGTCACCAAACATAACGCAATAAGAGGATAATAAAGAAATAAATACGAAATCACAATAATAATTCAATCTCCTTAAAAACGCTTAAAACCAGGTTAAAATATAACTTTTCAAAGCTTAATTTTTACAATACTAAAGGGCACATTCAGTAGTAAATAACGCCCCAAACACCATATTTTTACGACCGACCAATCATGTTAAAATTACTTAAAACATAGTTAAAATCAGGTTAAAATGAGTACGTCTATCGGCCATATTGAAGAGGGAAAAATCCCGATTCCAACTGTACTCTTCCCATAATTTTAAAACAATTAGAATTATTTAATTTCGATTTTTCATAAAAGGAGATCTTGCTTCAACTTCCTATAACGTCATGTTCTCCTGATAATCCTGCTCTTAGTCGCGACCCGCGAAATTCATTTCCCTCAAAACTAAAAATCATACCGCGGTCCCGCGGGGGTCAAAATTTCCCTAAAAATCCATTCTTTCATATAGATCCAACTCGCGGCCCCAGTGGCCATTGTTTTCTCGCAAAAACTAAAAAAAACTGCAAATTCACGGATACCCCTTAACACCGTATACCTATAGCGTACCCTCTTGCAAGCGTCACCTAAGGAGGCCGCCATGATGGCTAACAGCCGCCATATTGGAATCCCGCTAATGTCGTAGAATCCTCCGGGAACCCCTGTAGTCCTGTAGGCGGCCACGACACCTCCCATAAGCATCCCTTTTCATCCCAGTATATCCATCCTTAAGGGCCCGCCATGATAAGTTCCCAATACTTCAGTGCACATGCACTTGGACTTAGCTCCACGTGCAGCCGCCATGACAGTCGCCACGAGGCGCACGGTCACCATCGAAATCACGTCCCGTCAATATTATTGCTAACTCGAAACTACATCTCGCAAAAATCACGTATCATAAACATTGATAATAATACTCGGGGCCACCTCACTATCTACCCAGACTAAACATCCTGTGGATACTATGAGGCTCCACGTGCCGCCATACCATTTCTTTGTCCCAGATTTGTTAATGCAAAATCCCTTGTTATTCAAGATAGAGTAATTGTTAAATCTCATAAATATTTCCTGCAGCCTCAAATACTAAATTCCATTCTTGAATCCTGAATTCAGAGCAATATTAACCATTAAACAATGTTAGTAATAAATTTTGATAGTGGAATAACCATATAAGAATAAGTTACCAACGTTAATAAATATATTAACCCGTGCGCAACATATCCTAATGCGCACCGCTAACTTTAATGGATATTTAATAAGATATTTTAATAAAATATTTTACGCACAAGACTTGTATACCAAAAATACGCGTCTTGCATCAGGCTGATGCAAGAAGCGTATTTCCGATGATCGACCGTCGGTATACCTATATATTGGGTTGGTACAAAAATCTTGCAACACTTTTTTTTCAATTAAAATATTTTTCCTAATAATGAAGTTCGAGAACATTCGAGAATAGGAAATACAAGAATGGTCTAGTACCTTCCATGCCGCAGGATATATAAGCGAGTCAGATGAGCAAAGATGGATCAACGTGCACTTCGAGCAATCGCATATTACGAATTCTTGCAAGGGCATTCTCTAAGAGCTGCAGCTCGTAATATGTGCAGTGCGTTCAAGGCTAATGTAGTTAATTATTCAACGGTCTCCCATTGGTATCAGCGTTTTCGTTCTGGCGATACATCTTTTGAAGACAAACCTAGGTCCGGCAGGGAATCGATTGTGGACGATGAAGAACTGCGAGCACTTACAAAGGCAAAGCCTAATATGTCGTCACAACTGCAGTCATCCTACTATCCTTCGACATTTGCAAGAGATAGGATATAGGAAAGTTGATTCGTCTTGGATACCGCACAATCTCAGCGAATCAAACAAAACAACACGCATGTCCATCTGTCTTTCACTCCTGCATCGTCGGCAAAGAAAGGATTTTCTTCAAGAAATAGTCACTGGGGATGATAGCTGGGTGTTGTATGTTAATCACACGCGCATGCGTCAGTGGCTATCGAAAGGGGAAAAACCAGAACCGACCCCTAAACGGCCCCGTGAAATGAAGAAAGTTTAACTCTGTTGTTGGTGGGATTCTGAGGGCATACTCTATTACGAATTGCTGCCAACCAACACCACAATACAGGCAGAGATTTATTCTGCATGTTACGTCCGGGAATTTATTATAGATAAAAAAAATATATATTTAAAGTAAAGAAATAAGCAATTTGGACTGTGAGATTAAATTTACGTTTATTTTTGGGTGAGTGTATTTTTCTTCTATTTTCAGAAAGCGGACGCCAGCCTTGAGATCCTGCCTTTAGTCGGGAATGTGCCGAACAGGGATGAGGATCAGTCACAATTTGATCGGTAATTAATTATCACTCGCGAGATTAGGGTAGTCGGTAAAGAGAATAACGAGTGGTAACGTGAACATGCAACTTACCCTACGAGCGGCGGTGCGTAGCGGGTTTATCGACGGTAGATCAAGTACCCGAGTGCAGGTTCTTCCGTCGGTAATGACGATCTCGAGATGAAGGGTGATTTCGACGACGGTTGGCTGAGGGGCGGATTTCCTATGTCTAGATGACGATCCACCCATTGATTGTACCAACTGGAGGTGACCTAGTTGTGTGTGGACTCAGCGACAAATGGAGAATCAGCAACAGGTGACTCAGTAGCCACAGAACTGATTTCCGGTTCGACGACGATAGAGCAGGATTCGACGTCGAACGAAATAACCGGAAATGTTACTTCGTGTTCAGGTGATGCAACGACCGTGGATGCGTCCGAGTCGCTGACAGGCGACGGCGGAGATACGCGACGGATCGAACGATCGTCCAAGGTATACACTCGCGAATAGAGGAGAGTATTTGAAATAATGCGCAACCTTGTGATAAGCGGAAATTGATTGAACCGTTGTTCCAGAGTTCGGTTATTACCGCGGGAATGCCGGCCCGATGTTTCGCTTCGGCTAGACTGAGCGCGGCGGCGTTGAAAGTGAGCACCTGCACGTCTTCTTGGCATTTAGAGAAAAAGTTAATTAACTAATTAAATCGTAATAATTGTTTCAGGTATTGTCCCAGTTTCCAAATTATGGCACGGGTGCTTGGCCTCTAGGCAGCACACTCGCGACACTGAAAAGGATATGAATTCGTGCAAATGTAGTAGCACTGAATTCAAATTTATTTGAGAAATGAGATTGCGCGGTAGATTGTGGTGACCGTGCCTGGCCACTAGGCAGCACGAAAGATCACCTAATCACCGGAAAAGGATGTGGACGTTTCGTGCTCAGCTAAGGAGTACTAAAACACAAGGCGAAAGAAGTAGAGAAACTTTGGATAAACTGGCACAATTCCTTTGACAAGTATTTTTGAATTACTGGGAATTCCGAATAAAAGATGCCGAAGAAAACGATGAGTGACACTTTTGATTAAATCGAGGAATTCTGGTTTAATACAATAAATTAACACAAGACAAAGATCACTTTTGGAAATTATCGATGTATTGTTAGAACTTTAAAAATGAATTGTCACGGAGAATAAATTGAATACAATGAAAATAAACGTACGAAATGAATATTCGTATAGAAATGAAAAAGGGTACAAATGTTACCCGAAAAGAATCAAAGATTCAAAAATTACAATAGCCGATTTTCCAGCGTGCGGGTCCGACGAACGGAGAAACGCGACTGACTGGTGGAGAGACCGGAGAACTGTGGAGGAGCGCTGGACCACATCTCTTATAGGCGGTTCCCCGGTTGGTAGGCTGGACCGATGGAGGGGGAAGCTGCGTGACGTAGATGATATAGCTTTCTCGCTCGCTCTTACAGGTATGGATGGAACACTAATAATAAATTAATTTAATTAACTTATTATTAGTTTATAATTTTATATTATACATCGTTTTGAATTTAGTATATAATATTTCCGTAAGAAGGTCGGTATTTTACATTCGTAATGTTTCTTACATTCGTTTCGTTTTCATTGTTTTGTGTTATTATAATGTGTGTAAATAAATGTTTAAGGTATAAAATATAATTTTATGTTCAATTGTGTTTGATGACAATAATAGTAGTTCGTATATTGTTTGTGTTGCTGTAAAAATATGATTTTTGTATGCAATTATTTGTAAAAATTAATGTTACGCAATGTTGTTATGTGCGTGAGTATTTATAATCGTATGTTGCGTAATTTCGCGTGAAACTGTGTTGAAGTATCTTATTTTATAATAGTTCATTATTATGAGACATAATAAATGTTTACAAGTATTTAAAGTATGTAATACGGATTGGTAAAAATAATTCCTTTTATCATTCCGCATCTTATTATGCAACCGTTGTGATATTATTGTTTGTTGTAAATGTATTGTTGCATTTACTATAGTTAATATATGTATATGTCATTCATGACGAACGTTGCATAATTCGTAAGGATAGCATTTGTAATATAATAAAAGAAGTATGAAATTGTTAAATATCGCTAGTGCATGGTATTAATTAATAATTATATTTAATATATAGCTAGCGCGATAGGGGTGTAACGTGATATGCTGGTGACGGGATTATCGGATGAGGATGTTTAGTCTCGGGGTGATAGGTGATATTCGACGGGATGTTTATTCAATTCATTATTAACAATGATTTCTCCGTATGTACGTGCTCCTAAGTGCGTTCTAAGTATGTACTGTCATGGCGGCGACGGCGCGACACGGCGGCGGCGTACAACGTGGGAAATATATGTTTTGGGAAAGATGCACGTGAGCATTTGGGTGCACGTGGGCACTTGAGTGCATTAGGGCACCTGAGTGCATTAGGGAGACTAATGGATTTCAAGCGGTTTTCTACTTTTCTGGATTTTTCCCAGCTGAGCTATGCATGGGAACGGGGTTTCCTGAATGGACGTGTTCTTGCATCGTGTGAATATATATGATTTTAGGGAAAACGAAATTTGGAGTTCACTGGTGCTGGGTAGATGTATAGGGCTAGGCGGAAACGTAGGAGATATCCGTGGAGACTGAGGAAGAGAGAGAAAGAGATAGAGTCGTGACTCTATAGTATCAGGATACGAGGAAGGTGTAGGAGGAGCGCGTACGCGTACCTATACTATAGCGAATACGTGTATGTATACAGTGATGTAGTGTAGTGGGTTATATGTATGTATATGTGTATAATTATGTATCCATATATACGTGTATGTATATATATATTGGGTTGGTGCAAAAATCTTGCAACACTTTTTTCAATTAAAATATTTTTCCTAATAACGAAGTTCGAGAACATTCGAGAATAGGAAATACAAGAATGGTCTAGAACCTTCCTTGCATATTACGAATTCTTGCAAGGACATTCTGCAAGAGCCGCAGCCCGTAATATGTGCAGTGCGTTCAATGTAGTTAATTATTCAACGGTCTCCCGTTGGTATCAGCGTTTTCATTCTGGCGGTACATCTTTTGAAGACAACCCTAGGTCCGGCAGGGAATCGACTGTGGACGATGAAGAACTGCGAGCACTTATAAAGGCAAAGCCTAATATGTCGTCGCGAGAATTAGCCAACAAACTCAAATTCAGTCATCCTACGATCCTTCGACATTTACAAGAGATGGGATATAGGAAAGTTGTTTCGTCTTGGATACCGCATAATCTCAGCGAATCAAACAAAGCATCATGTATGTCCATCTGTCTTTCACTCCTGCATCGTCTGCAAAGAAAGGATTTTCTTCAAGAAATAATCACTGGGGATGAAAGCTGGGTGTTGTATGATAATCACACGTGCAAGCCTCAGTGGCTACCGAAAGGGGCAAAACCAGAACCGACCCCTAAACGGCCCCGTGAAATGAAGAAAGTTTTACTCTGTTGGTGGGTTTCTGAGGGCATGCTCTATTACGAATTTCTGCCAACCAATACCACAATACAGGCAGACATTTATTCTGCACAACTGCAAAAGGTGGCTAAAATTATGAAACAGAAAAGGGGTAAACGTCTTCAAGTTCGGCTTCTTCATGACAATGCTCGACCCCACGTCGCTATGATGACACAAGAAACTATTTCGCAGCTAGGATGGGAAGTTCTACCACACCCACCATGTTCAGCAGACTTAGCACCTACCGACTATCACCTGTTTCGAGCTTTGAAGAACTATTTACGGGATAAAACATTTGATCATCTGTCGGATCTCAAAAATACATTGGACGACTTTCTTAATTCATGACCAAAAGAATTCTGGTCTGCAGGCGTGCAAAGTCTACCAGAGCATTGGGTAAGAGTTGTAGATGCAGAGGGAGCCTATGTTACTGAATAATCGTTTAATGTTAAAATAAAATATTTTTTTTTCTTACTCGTGTTGTGTGTTGCAAGATTTTTGTACCAACCCAATATATATATATATATATATATATATATATATATATATATATATATATATATATATATACATATACAGGGTGATCCAGAATAGATGTATCAGCGGGAAATGCCGGGTTCGGCAGGATATTCCGAAGATTTCTACCGAGCCGTTTTCTTTTTTTCGCCTCCGTCATCAAATGGGAAGCATTAGAAAATAGGCATTCGATCTTCGAAATTAACGCACGAATCCGCCATGTTGGACGACCGAAAAGGGCAGAAGAGTAGACGAAGGGCCACGAAGTCGTAGCCGACGTCAAGAAGGTTCTGCGAAACAGCAGCGTTTGACAAATGCCAGCGCGCATGATATGACGTTTAGCGAATCATTAGCTGCGTTGGCTGTCAACCTATTCGACCCGAGAATCGTGACACACGATTTGACGTTTCACCTGTCGTCTGCTATCGCTCGGCGTATTGCGTGCCAAAGCGTGAAGCGCGCCGCAATTAATGACATTTAAGAATTTTGCCGCGATTATCCATCGAGAGCGCCTGTTCTTTTTGCTTCCTTAAGAAATAAAAATTAACAAAACCAAAGAATTGTCAATGATTATCGACTTTCGATATACCGAGCGATTTTTCTTGTGTATTGAAAAAAAATCAATACGTAATTTTTTATTAACAAATTCTCAATAACTTGACGCTACATTTTCGAGAATTCGATGTTTTCGGGATTCCATTTCTCATTCGACCACTCCGTTCAGTATCGTAGTCGGATTGATCTCCAAAAATACATTTTTCTGTACGAATATCATCTTAAAGTGTGTTCGAGCTGGGTTAGGAAACATAAGGAGAAGATTTCCATTTCCTCATTAGGGGAGACGAAATCTGTCGGTTCCGGCAGACGAAAATCGATACGACGTTTTTTTAGGATTGACAATAGATGAGAAGATCTTCTGCACCGCCTGAGATACAATTTTTCACGTACCGATACGGGTTGATTCTGGAAATCCCAAAGCGTTGCGACTCTGTTTGCGGTTTCTCTTAAGGGGTAACACCACTCGAGCGGCAGAAAATTAGGCCTAACTGTGAAAATTTATTTTGGCAGTATGAAAAAACGAATAGGATTTATTATGAGAGGGTTTATGTAAGACATATTAAAGTATGTAAAAATTATTGTAATTTTCATACAAAATAGCGACGACAGAGCCCATCTTGAAAAACTTGTTTTTCAAACTGGGAGGCCGGAATACGCGAACCCTTTGCATGAATCGATTTGAATTTTGATCGCTGCTTCATAATTACATTCTCTATAGGCGTACGTCAACGTCGTTTGACAAACAAATTGGTTTCATCTCCTATCGCGATCGGGAACGAGATGAATTTATCTCGTTTCAATATCATCGGAAAGGAGATGAAATCAATGGCGAACTCATCGTGACGGCTTCGAGTATGTCCTACGGACACTAGAAGAATCATTGACAGAACTGATTTCATCTCCGTTCGCGATCGGGAACGAGATGAAATCATCTCTTTGCGATATTATCGGAATGGAGATGAAATCAACCGCGAACTCGTTGCGACCTTCTCGAGTATGTCGTATGGATAATGCATGAATCGTTGTCCGAATTGATTCCATCTCCTATCGCGATCGGGAACGAGATGAATTTATCTTGTTTCCATATCATCGGAAAGGAGATGAAATCAATAGCGAACTCGTCGTGACGGCTTCGAGTATGTCCGACGGACACTAGAAGAATCATTGACAGAATCGATTTCATCTCCGTTCGCGATCGGGAACGAGATGAAATCATCACTTTGCGATATTATCGGAATGGAGATGAAATCAATCGCGAACTCGTTGTGACATTGTCGAGAATGTCCTATGGATAATGCACGAATCGTTGTCCGAATTGATTTCATCTCCTGTCGCGATCGGGAATGAGATGAATTTATCTCGTTTCAATATCATCGGAAAGGAGATGAAATCAATGGCGAAGTCGTCGTGACGGCTTCGAGTATGTCCTACGGACACTAGAAGAATCCTTGACAGAATCGATTTCATTTCCGTTTGCGATCGGGAACGAGATGAAATCATCTCTTTGCGATATTATCGGAATGGAGATGAAATCAACCGCGATCTCGTTGTGACGTTGTCGAGTATGTCCTATGGATAATGCACGAATCGTTGTCGGAATTGATTTCATCTCCTATCGCGATCGGGAACGAGATGAATTTATCTCATTTCAATATCATCGGAAAGGAGATGAAATCAATGGCGAACTCGTCGTGACGGCTTCGAGTATGTCCTACGGACACTAGAAGAATCATTGACAGAATTGATTTCATCTCCGTTCGCGATCGGGAACGAGATGAAATCATCTCTTTGCGATATTATCGGAATGGAGATGAAATCAATCGCGAACTCGTCGTGACGGCTTCGAGTATGTCCGACGGACACTAAAAGAATCACTGACAGAATTGATTGTATCCCCATTGGCAATCGGGAACGAGATGAAATCATCTCTTTGCGATATTATCGGAATGGAGATGAAATCAATCGCGAACTCGTTGTGACGTTGTCGAGAATGTCCTATGGATAATGCACGAATCATTGTCCGAATTGATTTCATCTCCTGTGGCAATCGGGAACGAGATGAATTTATCTCGTTTCAATATCATCGGAAAGGAGATGAAATCAATGGCGAACTCGTCGTGACGGCTTCGAGTATGTCCTACGGACACTAGAAGAATCATTGACAGAATTGATTTCATCTCCGTTCGCGATCGGGAACGCGATAAAATCATCTCTTTGCGATATTATCGGAATGGAGATGAAATCAACTGCGATCTCGTTGTGACGTTGTCGAGTATGTCCTATGGATAATGCACGAATCGTTGTCCGAATTGATTTCATCTCTTATCGCGATCGGGAACGAGATGAATTTATCTCATTTCAATATCATCGGAAAGGAGATGAAATCAATGGCGAACTCGTCGTGACGGCTTCGAGTATGTCCTACGGACACTAGAAGAATCATTGACAGAATTGATTTCATCTCCGTTCGCGATCGGGAACGAGATGAAATCATCTCTTTGCGATATTATCGGAATGGAGATGAAATCAATCGCGAACTCGTTGCGACCTTGTCGAGTATGTCGTATGGATAATGCATGAATCGTTGTCCGAATTGATTCCATCTCCTACCGCGATCGGGAACGAGATGAATTTATCTTGTTTCCATATCATCGGAAAGGAGATGAAATCAATAGCGAACTCGTCGTGACGGCTTCGAGTATGTCCGACGGACACTAAAATAATCATTGACAGAATTGATTTCATCCCCATTGGCAATCGGGAACGAGATGAAATCATCTCTTTGCGATATTATCGAAATGGAGATGAAATCAATCGCGAACTCGTTGTGACGTTGTCGAGAATATCCTATGGATAATGCACGAATCGTTGTCCGAATTGATTTCATCTCCTGTCGCGATCGGGAACGAGATGAATTTATCTCGTTTCAATATCATCGGAAAGGAGATGAAATCAAAGGCAAACTCGTCGTGACAGCTTCGAGAATGTCCTACGGACACTAGAATAAGCATTGACAGAATTGATTTCATCTCCGTTCGTGATCGGGAACGACATGAAATCATCTCTTTGTGATATTATCGGAATGGAGATGAAATCAACCGCGAACTCGGTGTGACGTTGTCGAGTATGTCCTATGGATAATGCACGAATCGTTGTCAAAATTGATTTCATCTCCTATCGCGATCGGGAACGGGGTGAATTTATCTCGTTTCCATATCATCGGAAAGGAGATGAAATCAATGGCGAACTCGTCGTGACGGCTTCGAGTATGTCCTACGGACACTAGAAGAATCATCGACAGAATTGATTTCATCTCCGTTCGCGATCGGGAACGAAATGAAATCATCCCTTTGCGATATTATCGGAATGGAGATGAAATCAACCGCGAACTCGTTGTTGCCGGTTGTTGCCGTCCGAGATGAAATCAATTCGGACAACGATTCATGCATTATCCATACGACATACTCGACAAGGTCGCAACGAGTTCGCGGTTGATTTCATCTCCATTCCGATAATATCGCAAAGAGATGATTTCATCTCGTTTCCGATCGCGAACGGAGATGAAATCAATTCTGTCAATGATTCTTCTAGTGTCCGTAGGACATACTCGAAGCCGTCACGACGAGTTCGCCATTGATTTCATCTCCTTTCCGATGATATTGAAACGAGATAAATTCATCTCGTTCCCGATCGCGACAGGAGATGAAATCAATTCGGACAACGATTCGTGCATTATCCATAGGACATTCTCGACAACGTCACAACGAGTTCGCGATTGATTTCATCTCCATTCCGATAATATCGCAAAGAGATGATTTCATCTCGTTCCCGATTGCCAATGGGGATGAAATCAATTCTGTCAATGATTCTTTTAGTGTCCGTCGGACATACTCGAAGCCGTCACGACGAGTTCGCTATTGATTTCATCTCCTTACCGATGATATGGAAACAAGATAAATTCATCTCGTTCCCGATCGTGATAGGAGATGGAATCAATTCGGACAACGATTCATGCATTGTCCAGACGACATACTCGACAAGGTCGCAACGAGTTCGCGGTTGATTTAATCTCCATTCCGATAATATCGCAAAGAGATGATTTCATCTCGTTCCCGATCGCGAACGGAGATGAAATCAATTCTGTCAATGATTCTTCTAGTGTCCGTAGGACATCCTCGAAGCCGTCACGACGAGTTCGCCATTGATTTCATCTCCTTTCCGATGATATTGAAATGAGATAAATTCATCTCGTTCCCGATCGCGATAGGAGATGAAATCAATTCCGACAACGATTCGTGCATTATCCATAGGACATACTCGACAACGTCACAACGAGATCGCGGTTGATTTCATCTCCATTCCGATAATATGGCAAAGAGATGATTTCATCTCGTTCCCGATCGCGAACGGAGATGAAATAAATTCTGTCAGTGATTCGTGCAGTATCCATACGATACACTCGACAACGTCACGACGAGTTCGCCATTGATTTCATCTCCTTTCCGATCATATTGAAACGAGATAAATTCATCTCGTTCCCGATCGCGATAGTAGATGAAATCAATTCGGACAACGATTCGTGCATTATCCATAGGACACACTCGACAACTCCACAATGAGTTCGCGGTTGATTTCATCTCCATTCCGATAATATCGCAAAGAGATGATTTCATCTCGTTCTCAATCGTGAACAGAGATGAAATAATTTCTGTCAATGATTCTTCTAGTGTCCGTAAGACATACTCGAAGCCGTCACGACGAGTTCGCTATTGATTTCATCTCCTTTCCGATGATATTGAAACGAGATAAATTCATCTCGTTCCCGATCGCGATAGGAGATGAAATCAATTCGTTTGTCAAACGACGTTAACGTACGCCCATAGAGAATGTAATTATGACGCTGCGATCAAAATTCAAATCGATTCATGCAAAGGGTTCGCGTATTCCGGCCTCCCAGTTTGAAAAACAAGTTTTTCAAGATGGGCTCTGTCGTCGCTATTTTGTATGAAAATTACAATAATTTTTACATACTTTAATATGTCTTACATAAACCCTCTCATAAGAAATCCTATTCGTTTTTTCATACTGCCAAAATAAATTGTCACAGTTAGGCCTAATTTTCTGCCGCTCGAGTGGTGTTACCCCTTAAGAGAAACCGCAAACAGAGTCGCAACGCTTTGGGATTTCCAGAATCAACCCGTATCGGTACGTGAAAAATTGTATCTCAGGCGGTGCAGAAGATCTTCTCATCTATTGTCAATCCTAAAAAAACGTCGTATCGATTTTCGTCTGCCGGAACCGACAGATTTCGTCTCCCCTAATGAGGAAATGGAAATCTTCTCCTTATGTTTCCTAACCCAGCTCGAATACACTTTAAGATGATATTCGTACAGAAAAATGTATTTTTGGAGATCAATCCGACTACGATACTGAACGGAGTGGTCGAATGAGAAATGGAATCCCGAAAACATCGAATTCTCGAAAATGTAGCGTCAAGTTATTGAGAATTTGTTAATAAAAACTTACGTATTGATTTTTTTTCAATACACAAGAAAAATCGCTCGGTATATCGAAAGTCGATAATCATTGACAATTCTTTGGTTTTGTTAATTTTTATTTCTTAAGGAAGCAAAAAGAACAGGCGCTCTCGATGGATAATCGCGGCAAAATTCGTAAATGTCATTAATTGCGGCGCGCTTCACGCTTTGGCACGCAATACGCCGAGCGATAGCAGACGACAGGTGAAACGTCAAATCTTGTGTCACGATTCTCGGGCCGAATAGGTTGACAGCCAACGCAGCGAATGATTCGCTAAACGTCATATCATGCGCGCTGGCATTTGTCAAACGCTGCTGTTTCGCAGAACCTTCTTGACGTCGGCTACGACTTCGTGGCCCTTCGTCTACTCTTCTGCCCTTTTCGGTCGTCCAACATGGCGGATTCGAGCGTTAATTTCGAAGATCGAATGCCTATTTTCTAATGCTTCCCATTTGATGACGGAGGCGAAAAAAAGAAAACGGCTCGGTAGAAATCTTCGGAATAACCTGCCGAACCCGGCATTTCCCGCTGATACATCTATTCTGGATCACCCTGTATATATATATATACAGGGTGTCCCAAAACTCAACGATAATCTGAGACCGGATGAAAGGCCAAGTTATACCAGTTCTGGGAATTTTTTTTTTAAAAATCCATATCACTCAGTTCAGCGATAATAGACATTTTTGAAAAAAAGTTGAAATTCAACACTCTTGGTCGCATTTTCAAGTCCTGTTATTACCAATGTCACAATTTCGCTGTAATTTTTTTCAATTTCGTGATCTTCATTAACGATGCTATCAATCGCAACTACAAATTAATGCAAAAAACATTGTTAATTTAATAAAATAAGTTAAGTTTTAGTGAGTCATGGTTCACAAAAATATTGTTAGTTAACTTTGACACTTCATTTTGAAAAAAAAATGTACTACACTATCCTTGGCAAGTTATTTCAAAAGATGGCGCATTTAATCAAGATTTCAAAATGGTGCAACACTTGCCACTTTTCTTGCCATTAAAAATTGTATTTCTTATTTTTTTCAAATTGACCTCATTTTCAACAACTCAACATTAGGATTTTTTGTTACTGAATTTGTTATTTTTTGTTTCTGGTCTGAAATAAAATTATTATTTTTAGTAAAGAGGTAATTGAGTCAGTTAATAACCAATTTTTATTGTAAAAAACATATGTTTTTTACAAAAAAAATTGGTTATTAACTGACTCAATTGAGTAATTGAGTCAGTTAATAACCAATTTTTATTGTAAAAAACATATGTTTTTTACAAAAAAAAATTGGTTATTAACTGACTCAATTACCTCTTCACTAAAAATAATAATTTTATTTCAAACCAAAAACAAAAAATAACAAATTTTAGTAACAAAAATTCCTAATGTTGAGTTGCTGAAAATGAGCTCAATTTGAAAAAAATAAGAAATAAAATTTTTAATGGCAAGAAAAGTGGCAAGTGTTGCACCATTTTGAAATCTTGATTAAATGCGCCATCTTTTGAAATAACTTGCCAAGGGTAGTGTAGTACATTTTTTTTCAAAATGAAGTGTCAAAGTTAACTAACAATATTTTTGTGAACCATGACTCACTAAAACTTAACTTATTTTATTAAATTAACAATGTTTTTCGCATTAATTTGTAGTTGCGATTAATAGCATCGTTAATGAAGATCACGAAATTTAAAAAATCACAGCGAAATTGTGACATTGGTAATCACAGCACTTGAAAATGCGACCAAGGGTGTCGAATTTCAACTTTTTTTACAAAATGTCTATTGTCGCTGAACTGAGTGATACGGATTTTTTTATATTTTTCCCAGAACTGGTATAACTTGGCCTTTCATCCGGTCTCAGATTATCGTTGAGTTTTGGGACACCCTGTATATATATATACAGGGTGACAATTATAATGTGGCCATGCTTTTTTTGAGGGCCTTGCGCGAAGATTTTGAGTCTGAAAAAAATATGATTTTGAATGGTTTTTCGAGCCTTTTTCGAAAAAAAATGCGGCAGATTTTTGTCCTGAAAAATGTACGCCAGAAGTAATAAGGCATTGCGAAAAAAAACGCAAAATACATTCCGAGCACATGAGATTGAAGTTTTTTAAATTCCGAATACAATGCACCCCGGAAAACTTGATTTGCTCCCGCAATCATGGTAGAAAAAATTGTTAAAAATACGCCGTAAAGTGGCAATTTGCGTGAAACAAGCGATTTAAGTCAGAAGCGATCGTGCTATGGGATGTCCTAGCTTGGTACGTTACAGCTGCAACTTCCGAATGTTCGGCTGTCACAAGAAGGTGGTTGAGAATCCCTTGACCCGCGAATGAGCTAAGGGATCTGAATTTGTACCCATCCGAGTCCATTGCAGAGAATATGGTCAATTTCGAAAAAGTTCGAAAATTCCATGTACTGCAAATAATATTTTGAATAATTTGGAATTCGTTTCCAGCTCTTGGACACATCATTTTGAAAAAAAACTTTAACACAGATTAGCGAAAATTTACAGACTTTTTCCTATTACGCGTTTTATTTTTCCCACATTCATTACTGCGAGCATTGTGTGAGCGTGTGCGTGCATGAGGATGCAGGAGTGCACACGCGCGTGTGCGTAATGTGAACATTTGCCACGTTTCGAGCGCGCTCTGAACTCGGGTTCGGAGAGCACGCTACGCGATTCGGTCCTAACGCATCGTCAAACGTCAAAACGCGTTATTTGACGTTTCGGATTAGTCAGCTGATATTGTCAGCTGATACCATCTTGGATATGCAGATTTAGCGCATACACGTCGAACTGTCGTCGAAACGCCAAATTTTACGCGTGATTTGACGTTTCATCAATCGTCTGCTATTAATTTCTGACATCTTGGGCAAATGGGGAGCACGCGCGTTGAAGGTTTGCCGAAATGCACTGTTTGGCGCGTGATTTGATATTACGTGATATCGCCGGCCATCATTGTTTGCCGTTTTGGATGTGCAAAATCATGATTCGAGACGGCGAGCGATTATCTCTAGAGTTATTTAACATTTCGATTCGAATAAAAATCTACAGTATGTGTCTTTGTCTTTTTTTGCGTTCACAAGACGTAAATGAAAATACAACAACGTACTGGAAAAAGATGTTTTTAATGATTAATTGAAAAGTACCGAACATCGGAACAAAAACAAGTTTGGTATCTTTTTCAGACAAGTTGATCGTGCCTCTACCTGGAGCGCCGATTCGATTTCTATCTACGCAATAAATAATTAATACATGTCTGCGATGGTTCTGAAGGCGTAAACCAGTTATTCCATACTGATGATTATGGTTCTGGGGGATGGGTTCGGAAATCCCCGATATGACTGTCCCGAGCTTATGTTCGCTTTTACCTTACTTTCGGTTATTTTGCGTCAAAGGGTATCGACACGCTCGGTGGACGGTTTCAAGCGCATTGTTGATTGACAAAGGTAAAAGCAATGGTGATGGTGATTCTGGGGAATTCGATACGCCACATGGACGACGATTATAAACGCATTTATTAATAAAAATAAAAGCAATGATTGTGATGATTCTGGGGTACCCGATTGGACATGCCTGATATGACGGCATCGAGTTCTTCTCTGCTTTTACCTTTCTTTCAGTCATATCGCATCGAATAAAATGACGAAGATTTGGGGATGATAACAGGCGCATTTGTTTATAAACAAAGATAAAAGCAATGATTGTGCTGATTGTGGGGGACCCGAATTGACATTGCTAATATGACGGCATCGAATTCTTTTCTGCTTTTACCTTTATTCCTGTCATATTGCATCAAATACAATGACGACGACTTGTCGAAATTCATGACTCAATACGACCGATCGTGTGGTAAATGCGAAGAACCATCGCCATCATTGCTTTCATCTTTGTTTATTAACATATTCACCTGTAATCATCATTACAGCATTGTTAGAGTTATTGACGCAATAAATTTGTGGCACGCTACGGTGAACGCGAAGGAACACTTCGGGTAGTAAAGTCGGCATGCTTCAATGATGATGAAGCATTTCAGGGATTCGATGGGACATTCCTGATAAGAGGGCAGCGAGATTCTCTCTGCTTTCACCGTATTTTCTCTCATTTTGCGTTAAAAGTCATTACGACGCTTAAAAGCAGTTTAAAGGCGCAAAAGTTAATGAAAAAAGAAGGGTAATTATGGCCATGGTTCTTTACGATTCGATGGGAAATTTCGGATGTGACAACCTCAAATATAAGTTCGCTTTTAATTTGTTCTCTTCCATATTGTATCGAAAACTCCCACAGTGGCACTAACTTGAGGCTTTCTTGAAAATATAAATTGTCTGCTGAAATTCTGAGTGAATTCTTCCCAGAACGCTTTAAGTCGCGGACACCCTGTATTCCCTTTTACGATCAGCCAACTCGTAATTGCTTAGCCGATGGTTTTCTGTTTTTCTGCGAATATCGATCTATCGATGTCGATCGCTTTTTATTTGTGTCGCTACCCGTACTCAATTTATCTGTCAAACAAATCACAAACATGGCCGAAGAAAGACGGACAAAAATGTACGCGTGCCTGGTGCGATCACAAAATAATTACAGTGCCGCCGTTTCTTGGCTCATTTTTTCCGTATCCGTTATTGGAATTTCGAAATAGTAAATTTGTGATCCTCTCAATCTGAGTGGTATAAGTTTGTTGGGTTTTCAAATCACCCTTAAGGTAGGATCCGGGACTCGAAAATGGCACAAATTTTTTTTTAGATATTTCTTTCTGTCCTTCTCATTATCGCAACAGTAGATGTGCGATCTCCTAGGTCTACAAGATATCTTTTCTTAGTCAATCAAGTCCCCCTTAAGATTAGGTATTAACAAAAAAATATATCTCCTACACTAGGTGATCACACATTTAATTCCCCGATATATCAAAAAAATAAATTTCTCAAAACAAAATTTGATCCATTTTCGACTCCCGGACCCCAAATTAAGGGTGACGTGAAAAATAAAAAAAAGTATATCTTCCAGACTGAGGCGACCAAACATTCACATTCGCGATATATCAGAAGAAGGAATGAAAGAAATGTCTCAAAAAAAATTTGTGCCATTTTCGAGTTCCGGATCCTACCTTAATGGTGACTTGAAAACCAAAAAAAATTATATCACCCAGATTGAGAGAATCACAAATTAACTATTTCAACATTCCAAGAAAGGTTAATGGAAAAATTGAGCCAAGAAAATATGGTCTATTTTCGAGTACCTTAAGGGTGACTTTATAACTCAAAAAATTCTTATCAGCTAGATTGGGAGGATTAAACTTTTACTTTTTCGACATTTCAAAAGAAGAGACCGAGAGAACAAGCACCGAAAACTATTACTTTTCGAGTCCCGGAACCCAACTTAAGGGGGGCTTGAAAGGCCAAAAAAATATACCTCCTAGACTAAGGGGATCACACATTTACTATCTCGATATATCAGAAGCAGGAAAAAGGCAAATCTCCCAAAAAAAATTTGGTTCATTTTCAAGTCCCGGATTCTACCTTAAGGGGGACTCCGGGACTCCTTTCAAGCCCCCATTAGATGGATTTCGGGAGTAGAAAAATGATCATTTTTTTTCGCTTGTTTTTTCGGCCTCTTCTTTTAAAATATTGAAAAAGTACATGTGCGACCCGCTCAATCTGGGTGTTAACATTTTTTTGGGTTTTCAAGTTACCCTTAAGGTAGAATCCGGGACTCAAAAATAAACCATTTTTTCAGACATTCGCTTTTTTACTTCTCCTGAGATATCGCGAAAGTAGATGTTTGATCCCCTGCTTGATTTTACCATTTTTTTTAAATTAAAAAAAATGTTTAATTTTTTTAATTTATTTTTTTTAATAAGATTTTAAAAAATGTTTAAAATTCTCTTGATTTTAAACTCGATTACCATTATTCGATTTTACAACATGTTTTTTGTTGTTTTTTGTTGTTTTTTTTGTTTTTGTTGTTTTTGTTCAGTGCCGCCGTCCGGAGACGGCGGCACTGTAATTATTTTGTGATCGCACCAGGCACGCGTACATTTTTGTCCGTCTTTCTTCGGCCATGTTTGTGATATATATCGGAATTGTGGTATATATATCAATATTGTCGATATTGATATATATATCGATATTGTGGTATATATCGGGCAATATATATCGATATTGTGGTATATATCGGGAAGAATACGGCGATCCCGTCTCCGGACGGCGGCACTGTAATTATTTTGTGATCGCACCAGGCACGCGTACATTTTTGTCCGTCTTTCTTCGGCCATGTTTGTGATATATATCGGAATTGTGGTATATATATCAATATTGTCGATATTGATATATATATCGATAATGTGGTATATATCGGGCAATATATATCGATATTGTGGTATATATCGGGAAGAATACGGCGATCCCGTACCCTCGTGCCAATCTGTTCGCCGGTAAGTAAAACAAATAAAGATTTAAAAATAATTCCATCAAATATATTGATCATAATAATATCATAATAATTATTTTCCAGCCTCGCAGAAACAATCCAAGATACAGGCGTCTTGAAAAGACAGACGGGACCGCGAACAGCCCCTGTCACTGCGGCACGATCGGCAGAGGTCCTGGAGGACATAGCGAGAAATCCGATCCAGAGCGCTCGAGGTCTGGCTCGTACCCTCGGTGAGTAATGTGACAGTCACAAAAAACATGTTGTAAAATCGAATAATGGTAATCGAGTTTAAAATCAAGAGAATTTTAAACATTTTTTAAAATCTTATTAAAAAAATAAATTAAAAAATTAAACATTTTTTTTAATTAAAAAAAAATGGTAAAATCAAGCAGGGGATCAAACATCTACTTTCGCGATATCTCAGGAGAAGTAAAAAAGCGAATGTCTGAAAAAATGGTTTATTTTTGAGTCCCGGATTCTACCTTAAGGGTAACTTGAAAACCCAAAAAAATGTTAACACCCAGATTGAGCGGGTCGCACATGTACTTTTTCAATATTTTAAAAGAAGAGGCCGAAAAAACAAGCGAAAAAAAATGATCATTTTTCTACTCCCGAAATCCATCTAATGGGGGCTTGAAAGGAGTCCCGGAGTCCCCCTTAAGGTAGAATCCGGGACTTGAAAATGAACCAAATTTTTTTTGGGAGATTTGCCTTTTTCCTGCTTCTGATATATCGAGATAGTAAATGTGTGATCCCCTTAGTCTAGGAGGTATATTTTTTTGGCCTTTCAAGCCCCCCTTAAGTTGGGTTCCGGGACTCGAAAAGTAATAGTTTTCGGTGCTTGTTCTCTCGGTCTCTTCTTTTGAAATGTCGAAAAAGTAAAAGTTTAATCCTCCCAATCTAGCTGATAAGAATTTTTTGAGTTATAAAGTCACCCTTAAGGTACTCGAAAATAGACCATATTTTCTTGGCTCAATTTTTCCATTAACCTTTCTTGGAATGTTGAAATAGTTAATTTGTGATCCTCTCAATCTGGGTGATATAATTTTTTTTGGTTTTCAAGTCACCCTTAAGGTAGGATCCGGAACTCGAAAATGGCACAAATTTTTTTTGAGACATTTCTTTCATTCCTTCTTCTGATATATCGCGAATGTGAATGTTTGGTCCCCTCAGTCTGGAAGATATACTTTTTTTTATTTTTCACGTCACCCTTAATTTGGGGTCCGGGAGTCGAAAATGGATCAAATTTTGTTTGAGAAATTTATTTTTTCGATATATCGGGGAATTAAATGTGTGATCACCTAGTGTAGGAGATATATTTTTTTGTTAATACCTAATCTTAAGGGGGACTTGATTGACTAAGAAAAGATATCTTGTAGACCTAGGAGATCGCACATCTACTGTTGCGATATATGAGAAGGACAGAAAGAAATATCTAAAAAAAAATTTGTGCCATTTTCGAGTCCCGGATCCTACCTTAAGGGTGATTTGAAAACCCAACAAACTTATACCACTCAGATTGAGAGGATCACAAATTTACTATTTCGAAATTCCAATAACGGATACGGAAAAAATGAGCCAAGAAACGATGGTCTATTTTCGTGTACCTTAAGGGTGACTTGAGTACCCAAAAAATTCATATCAGCTAGATTGAGAGGATCACATATTTACTTTTTCGACATTTTGAAAGAAGAGGCCGAGAAAACAAGCAAAATAATTATCACTTTTCGAGTCCCGGAACCTAACTTAAGGGGAGCTTAAAATACCAAAAAACTATCTCCTAGAATAAAGGGGATTTTTTTCTCTAAAAAAATTTAGTCCATATTCGCGTGCCGGATTCTATCTTAAGGGTGACTTAAAAATTCAAAAACATGTTATAACCAAGATTGGGAGGAACACATATTTACTTTTTTGGCATTTCCAAAGAAATGGCCGAGAAAACGAGCGAAAACATTTTAATTTTTCTAGTTCCGAAATCCAACTTAAACGGGGCTCGGAAGACCAAAAAAATATATTTCCTAGTCTAAGGGGATCATACATCTACTTCTTCATCTGTCAGATGCATGAAAAATGAAAATTCATTGAAGGAAATTTGGTCTATTTTCGAGTCCCGAAACCTACCTTACGGGTGACTTGGAAACCCAACAAAATTATATCACCCAGAATGAGAGGATCCCACATTTGCTTTTTCGATATTTTAATAGAAGAGGCCGAGAAAACGATAGATAAAAAGATCATTTTCCGTGTACCTGAACTTATCTTAAAGGGGGATTGAAAGGCCAAAAATATATATCTCCTAGTCGAAGGGGATCACACATTTACTTTTTCGATATGTCTGATATAGGACAAAAGGAAATGGCTAAAAAAAATTTGGTCTATTTCCGGGTCACGGAACCCACCTTAAGGGTGTCTTGAAAACCCCAAAAATTTACATCCCCCAGATTGAGAGGATCACACATTTACATTTTTGACATTTCAAAGGTAGAAGGCGAGAAAACATGCGAAAAAAAATACATTTTTCGAGCCGCGGAACCTATCGTAAGGATGGCTTGACAGACCAAAAATAAATAATAAATAAAAAGACCAAAAATAAAATAAATAAGTAAAAAATAAAATCAATGGGTGACTTGAAAACCCCAGAAAATGATATCACTCAGACTGAAACGATCACACATTTAGTATTTCGACTTTCCTTAAAAGGAAATCGAAAAAATTGGCAAAAAATGTCGTCCATTTTCAAGTCCCGGAACCTATCTTATGGGTGACTTGTGAACCCAAAAAGATCATATCACACTCGTACCGACGTGTAAATCGATGTACCTCTTGAAATTAATATTCATCCGTTTGTACGCATTCTTATGCACTTCTGAATAGTTAGTACCTTCCATCAAGCATTTTAGCTCCTGGCATAGACCTTCAGTCATTTGCATCCACTTGTACAAAAGGTACAAACGCCCCAATCGTTTCCGTTTGTACCCTTCGGGATGTTTTTACACAACTTGGGATAAACTTTCATTCGTTTGCGCCCACTCATTCGAACGGTAACACGCGTTTTGACGCGACGACAAAATATCCTCGACAAAATATCCGCGACAAAATATCCGACGATACAATATCCGCAGGATAAAATATCCTCATGACAAAATATCCGCAAGACAAAATATCTGCCGATATTATATCCGCTGTCGGTAATTAAATCTATGATTAACGTTATTACTCTTAAACTAGGACAACTGGATTCATGAGACAGTCAATGTTTTTCTCTCTGCTGTGTATGTAGTGCTAATGTTTCTTGAAGGAATGACGTAGTGCTACAGTTTAAAGTGTGCTGTGTATGTATGTGCTACAGTTTAAAGTGTGCTGTGTATGTAGTGCTACAGTTTAAAATGTTTAAAGAAGGGAGCAAGATTATTAATATATGACGGATATGTTTATTCAAAAAAGAGTGTGAATAAAACAAGCATAACTTGGCGTTGTGTTGAGCATAAGAAACGTTCATGTAATATTACTATAGTACATCCTATTATAGTACATATTATTATGATAGTATTCAAGTATATTTGCGTGGCATTGCTAACAATATTTTATTAAACTAATATTATATACAAAAACTTAGTATAGTATCCAAGTATATTTGCGTGGCATTGCTAACAATATTTTATTAAACTAATATTATATACAAAAACTTTACAATAAAGAAATAAGTGCAATGAAGAAGCTCGTATTATGCTCACACACCCCACAAAGGTGTTTTGCGCGCGACCCCGTTGATGTGGTGGACGAGATTTAGGATTTTGTCTCGCGGATGTTTTGTCATGAGAATATTTTGTCTTTCGGATATTTTATCTTTCGGATATTTTGTCTTTCGGATATTTTGTCCTTGGATATTTTGTCGCGGATATTTTGTCGTCGGGTCAGATGTGACGTAGCCATTCGAACGTGTAATTTGTTTGTGTCTCTTGAAATAAATATTCATTCGCTTGTAGTAATTCGTACGAATGTCTTCACCGTTCGTAATTTGTTTGTGTTCCTCATTCGTTTGTAGTTATTCGTACGAATGTTTTCATCGTTCAAAGCTCCTAGCAAACATTTGTACTCCTTGGAATACATTTTTATGCACTTGCACGCATTCGTACAAATGCGTCAGTCGTTTGCACCCTATGAAAAAAGTTTGTACCTCTTGGGATAAACCTTCATCCATTTCCACCCACTTGTACAGACGTGTGAATCGTTCGTACCTCTTAAAATAAATATTTATTGCTTTGTACGAACTCTTGCACACGTCTGAATCGTTTGTATTTCCCTACAAATACTTAAACATTCTGGAATTAACTTTCAGCTGTTTACATCCACTCCTACGATCGTCTAAATCGTTTTTATCTTCCGGGAAATGGTTATACCTCTTGGGATGAACCTCTATTCTTTTTCACGCACTCGTAGGGAAGTGTAAGTCATACCCTACCGGAACCGTTTGTACCCCTTCGAATAAATCTTCGTTCGATTTTATCCACTCGTATGAACGTCTAAGTCGTTTGTAGCATCTAGCAAACATTTGTACCTCTTGGAATAAGCCTTCATTCCTTTATACTCAATCGTACAAACATGTAAATCCTTTGTACTTCTTAAAATTAAACTTTATTGGTTGGCACCCAGTCGTACAAACGTGTTAATTGTTTTTACCCTCTAGGAAGCGTTTTCACCTGTTGGAAAAAATATTATTTCGTTTGTACATACTCTTATGAACGTCTCAATCGGTCGTACGTCTAAATCGTTCGGGAAACGTTTGCACCTCTTGTATAACCCTCTATTCTTTTGTAGCCACTCGTACCGGCGTGTAATTCGTTTGTGCATCTTGGAATTAATCTTCATTCATTTTCACCGACTTGTACGAACTTCTCAATCATTTGTATCTCCCGGAAAACGGTTGCACCGCTTGAAGTTATAGGTCATTCAGTTGCACCCATTCCTACGAACGCGTTAATCGTTTGTACCCTTCGAAATCTTCTGTACATCTTCGAATAAATCTCCGTTCATTTTCACCCACTCATACGAACAAGTCTAAATCGCTTGTATCTTCCGGGAAACGTTTGTACCTCTACGAGTAAACCATTATTCAATTGCACCCATTTCTGCGAATGCGTTGTTCCCTTTTGTACCTCTTCGAATAAATCTCCATTCATTTGTACCTACTCGTACAAACGTCTAAATCGTTTGTACCGCTTAGAATGAATCTTCATTCTATTGTACCCTGCCGGACGAAAGTGTAAAACCTTTGCACCTCTTGGAACAAATCTTCCTTCCTTTGTACCCACTCCTACGAATGTGTAAATTATTTTTACCTTCCAACATCGATTTTCACCTCTTTGAATTAACTTTCATTCGTTTCCACTCACTCGTAAGCCTATACTTCGTAAGCTTGTACTTTTTCTTAACTATCCTTCCTTTCATTCTTGTTCTACAGATATGAATAGAGAAACGGTGCGAAAAATCGTTAAGAGCGTCAATTACCCGTACAAGCCGCACACTGTACAACAGCTTACGATTCTGGACCATGAACGACGTCTGGAATTTTGCGTCTGGGGTCTCGGACAACTTCAAGATGACCCCAATTTTTTTCGAAACGTCCTATTTACTGATGAGTCTGGCTTTAAGAAGCGGGGAATCATCAACCGGCAAAATTTTCGACAATGGAGTCCAGAGAATCCTGGATGGACCATTCAAATCCCGAGACAAGAACAGTGGAGAGTAAATGTATGGGCGGGCATCCTAAACGACCGGATTATCGGCCCATGGTTTTTCGACGGGAATATGGATAGCGAAGTGTACGCTGATTTGTTGGAAAATGTTTTGCCCGTTCTTTTAGAAGATGTTCCTTTGGACCTGCGGCTTATGATATGGTAGCAGCAAGATGGGTCACCCTGCTCATACGGCGAGAACCTCGTTAAGGATTCTTCGCAAACGTTTCCCGAATCGAATCATCGGAATACGTGGATCGGTATCGTGGCCGGCGAGATCTCCTGATCTGACCCCGCTCGATTCTTTCTTGTGGGGGAAGATCAAGGACTTCGTCTATAAGACAGAGCCCACGACAGAGGACGATATGCGGGAACGCATTAGGGCTGCGTTTGCCACGATAACGCCGCGAATGTTGCAGCGCACCAGGGCCAACATAACGAAACGCCTGGAGCTGTGCGTCCATCAGGAAGGGAGCCACATAGAGCACTTGTTGAAAAGATGGAACCCCCTCTAAACAGGATGTACCGGCGTTGAGCAGTACGTTCCATTTTCGTTTGAAATAAGTGGCTTATTCATAGAATGTATTGTCATAAAAAATGTATCATTCTTCTGCCGCTTTTCTTCACTTCCGACCAGTTTTTTCTTCCGTTTAATAGCTTCATATTTTTCATATGTTACAGATTATGTTGGTTCTGGTACACTGCAATATTTGTGTAAGCTCTTCACGTCTCCTCGCCAGGTATCTTAGCCATGTCGTCTGCTCCTTAAAAACGATGATAGTCTTGCCGTAGCCGTCCTACTTCGGATGGTTCGATTTAGCATTCGATCGTGCAGTTCTTTCAGGTTCTCAACGTGGAAGCGGTACTAATCTTGAAGTCCCTGCATTATTCGCCGATTATCTGTGGGTACAATTTCTTAAACTACTGCGTTACATTATTTAAAAATCTTTGTACTTACCGTTATCTGTTAACTCGTTAAAAAACTTCAGTTGCTCATTTTTGTCATTGAGAATTCCGGCTTACACATTTCTCTCATTCTTATCCTGTCATGTCCGTATTTTGAGGTACTCTAAGAATTTTCTGAGTTTCATGTTTTGGCGCTTGGTCATTAACTGCTAAGTGAATGGGGATTCGTTTGTAAATAGTTGATTTAAAGTTAAATTGGAATAATCTTAAACTGTCTGATAGCCCAACGTGATAATCCTTTCTGCTTTCAGGAAGCCTTAAAATCCAGTTGGTGTACTTTTTGTTGCTTGTGCGGTTAATATTTTGTACATAGAAAATTATATATAAAAATTTGTAAATAGTAGTAAATAGAAATTTTATATAAAAATGTTTAAATAGTAGTAAATAGAAAATTGTATATAAAACATTGTAAATAGAAAATTGTATATAAAAAAACTTCAGTTCAAATTAAAATTATGTTATGGATGTTATATCACTGAAGTTATATTATTGCAATCAAGTCTTAAAAGTTGCAAACAATTCTATTTGATGTTCGTTTTTAAGATACCACTTCGAAATATCAAACTGTGCGTAAGAACGTATCGATAATGCAAGTCATCTTAGATATTCCTGCGGACAATACACTCGTCTCCTACGTTTGCCGGTATTTTACCCAAATTGTTGGTCCAGTTTGATTCCGGAGCGATAAGGAAATTGTTATTTTATTTACGGTTACACGAGTTGCGATAAAGAGGGAAAAAATGGTACGTTAGACCCGAAAAATCTATTGATTCGTTTACTAAAAAGTCTGCACGGAGAGAGACGAAGATCTGAAAGTGATAACGATTGAGCATTCTTTTCTTAGCGCGATTGTAGATAGGTTCACATTAGCCGAGCCGGCATACAAATGGGCAATTCCTGCTGGGAATTGCCATTTGTATGCCGTATGACTTGCAACACTGCTGGACGGTATTAAGTAATCGACCTCAGCATCCGGGACGAATATTGCTTCAATACATTTATTAACGAGATGAGCTCCGGTAAAAAGGAACCTCGGGTTGTCATGGTAGACGTCGAGCCAACCGTCGTGGGTAAGACTTGAAGTAATCTTTTTTTTTGCATTTCAAATATAAAAAATCCATTCAATATTTGGGTATGGTGATGACTAACCTCTAAAGGCATCGTAAGGGAAGAGAGTCGCTCCTGAAAAGTGATATTGGGTTGGTTTAGCTGCATCACTTTGGTTGGGTTTGTGTATCTGCAAGTGTTTTTGCGAATCGGTCTAATCATTTTTCACTTGTCTCTTCCGAATTCCAATCATCGGAAAATGTTCTTTGCGTGATCTCTGAATTCAATCGCTCATATGTATCTTTTGAAAAAGGTCAGGTGCACCGCGCCGATGCTGTGGAACACAACCGCCATGAAAGTATCCTGGGTTGAATTGAATTACTAAGTTCACTTGACGTCCTACAAGAGAGCGTTTGTCCCATTAGTACATTGGTGAAGTGATGGAAGAGATCGACTCCGTCAAGGCTTGCGAGGATTTGACGCCGCTCGAGCATGATCACGAGCAGATCCCCTTCGAATCACCGTCGTCACCTGACGCCTTGTCACAACATTGAAGCAGTTAATGACAAATTCTGAGATTCATATCCAATCGTGTGCCTTTGAATCTGTTTCATTTGCCCTTTTTATATTTTCACGAACTCAATTTGTATTCTGCGTGTATTGTTTAAATTCAGAACATCGCATGAATTTGGTGTGTACTGGACTTTTAAGAATTTTGTGGATACTGTTCAAATTCAACTACTTAAATTCAAGTGAGAAAAATATTGTATACATCTTTCAACGCTCGGTATACAATTTCAGATATAAAAATGATTTGGCATTAGCGATTACAAAGGTTGTGTCTTTCGCGCTTTCTTTCCTCGTCTTTCAATAATTTCGTAACTTGAATCATAAATAGCAAATGTGTTGTACAAGTGTAAGAGTACCTCGGTTTTCCCGACGTGACTGACTTAGATCATGGACATGAAACCCGAGTACTTATCCACGAGTATGAATACAACAAGTACCAATGCTTTACCTTTATGCAACAATGTTTTACCTATGTTAATAAACAAATGCGCATCATCATTGCTGTCACCTTTGTTAATTAACAAATGCGCCTGTAGTCGTTTTATCAGCGCGATCATATTTTTATTACGCCGAATGACCAAAGGAACGGTCAAAGTAGAGAGAATTTCGGTTTCGTGATATATGAAATGACCCATCAAAGCCCAAAAACGCTTCGACTTCATCGCTCTCACCTTTGTTAGATAACAAATGCGCCTGAAGTGAAGTTACCACCGCTGATATTTTTTTAAGCAAATATTTTTTTAAGCAAATGACGGAAGGTGGGTTACAAGCAGATAGAAATTCGGAACCGTGATTGCAAGAATGTCCCATCGAACCTCCAAAGAGCTTCGTCATCGTTGCTTTTACGTTGGTTAAAAACTAAATGTGCATGTAAACGTCCTGCGAGCGTCGTGGTGCCTGTTGCCGGAAAATGGCGAAAAGTGCGGTGAAAGCAAAGAGAATCTGAGTGCCTTCTTACCGGGAATGTCCTCTTCGAATCCCCGAAACACGTCACCAGCATTGCTGTAGTACTGCAGTTAATAAACAAATACGCCTGTACTCATTTTACCACCGCATTTATATTTTTTGACGCAAAATGACCGAACGTAAGGTGAAAGCAGAGACATCTCGAAAACGTGATTTCGAGAATGTTCCATCGAACGCGCGAACCACTTAATCATCTTTGCTTTTACCTTGGGTACGAAACAAATTCGTCTGTTTTCATTTTACCATCACGTTTATATTTTTTTATGGGAAATGACCGAAGGCAAGGTGATAAGGGAGAGAATCTTGGTGCCATAATTTCGAGAATGTCCCATCGAACGCCTGAACCGCTTCATCATAGTTGATTTTACTTTGGCTGATAAACAAACGGTAAGTAAACGTACTCCGAGTGTCGTGATGGTTTTTGACCCAAAATGACAGAAAGGATGGTGAAAGCAGAGAGAATTTCGGTGCCTTCTTATCGGAAATGTCTCATCGAATCCCCGAATCATTTTACGTCCGCGTTCATATTTTTTTACGGCAAATGACAGATGGTTAGATAAAAGCAGAAAGAATCTTAGTGCCGTATTATCGGGAATGTCCCATCGAATCCCCGAGAACCATCACGATTATTTCTTGTAACTTTTATCATTAACAAATGCACATTTAAACGTCCTCGGAGAGCAGAGCAATCTCGAAGACGCGATTTCGAGAATCTTCCATCGAACCCCCAAACCGCTTCACAATCTTTGCCTTTACCTTGGGTAATAAACAAATTCTGCTGTAGTCATTTTACCATCGCGTTCATATTTTTTTACGTGAAATGAGCGAAGGTAAGGTGACAGGGGAGAAAATCTCGGTGCCATGATTTCGGGAATGTCCCGTAAAATCTCCGAAACGCTTCATCATCATTGCTTTTACATTTGTTAATTAATAAATGTGGCTGTAAACGTTCTCCGAGCGTCATAATCAATTTAGACGCAAAATAACCTAACATAAGGTGAAAGCAGAGATAATCGCGGTGCCGTCTTATCGGGAATATACCATCGAATCTCCGAGAACCATCGCTATTATTTCAGCTGTCTTTTATAATTAACAAAGGCGCCTTTACACGTTCTCAGAGCGTCGTTATTGACTTTGATCGAAAATGACCGAAGATAAGGTGAAAGCAGAGAGAATTTCGAAGCCCTGATTTTGGAAATATCTCATCGAACCTCCGAATCGCTTCATCATCATTGCTTTTACCATGGTTAATAAATGATTGCGCGTGCATTCATTTTACCACCGCCTTCATATTTTTGTATGCAAAATGTCCGAAGATTAGGTGAAGACAGAAAGAATCTCGGTGTCGCAATGTCGAGAATGTCGCATCGAACCCTCGAAACGCTTCATCGTCATTGCTTTTAAATAAACAACCTTGGTTTCAAATAAAACCTTGGTTAATAAAAAAATGCGCCTGTAGTGATTGTACCACCGCTTTCATATTTTATTACCGAAAATGACCGAAGGTAAGGTAAAAACAGAGGTAATCTACGTCACGTGATTTCGGGAATATCCCGTCAAACCTCAAAAACGCTTCATCATCACTGCTTTTACATTTGTTAATTAAGGACATGATGAAGACGTACCACGTGACACACGAGTGTGAGAGAGATAGTCGAAATTTAAAAATCGCAATTTCTCAAGGACGAAACATTTTTATCGTAAAATTCAAGCATCTATTTCTGTCTCTATGAATTCTACAAAGACTGATGCTCGATTTTTCGCCGTAAACTTCATCGACGCCGAGAAAACGGATTTCGAAAATTTGTGAGGTTATGTCGATGTTCGTCATCAAATGCGTCTGTAAAGGTCCTCCGAGCGTCGTGATCAATTTTCACGCAAAAGGACCGAACGTAAGGTGAAGGAGGGAGAATCTTATTGCGTCTTATCGGGAATGTCCAATGGAATCCTCGAGAACTATCACGATTATTTTTTTTTTGTCTTTTATAATTGACAAATGCGCATTTAAACATCCTCAGAGCGTTGTGATTGGTTTTGACCGAATATGACCGAAAATAACGTGAAAGCAGAGAGAGCTTCGAAGCTGCGATTTTTAAGAATATCCTATCGTACCGCTTCATCATCATTGCTTTTACCTTGGTTATTAAATAATTGCGCCTGTAGTCATTTTACCACCGCGTTCATATTTTTTTACGCAAAATGACCGAAGGTTGTTCGAAAGCAGAGAGAATCTCGGTGCCGTCGTATCGGGAATATCCCATCGAATCTCCGAAAACGATCGCAATTATTTCATCTGTCTATTATAATTAACAACGGCGCCTTTCCACGTCCTCAGCGCGTCGTTATTGATTTTGTTCGAAAATGACCGAAGATAAGGTGAAAGCAGAGAGAATTTCGAAGCCGTGATTTTGGGAATATCCGATCGAACCCCCGGAATGCTTCATCATCATTGCTTTTACCATGGTGAATAAATAATTGCGCCTGTATTCGTTTTACCACCACCTTCATATTTGTTTACGCAAAATGATCGAAGGTTAGGTGAAAGGATAAAGAATCTCGATGCCGCGATTTCCCGAATGTCCCATCGAACTCCCGAAACGCTTCATCATCATTGCTTTTATCTTGGTTAATAAATAAATGCGCCTGTAGACATTGTACCACCGCATTCATATTTTATTACCTAAAAAGATCGAAGGAAAGGTTAAAGCAGAGATAATCTACGTCACGTGATTTCTGAACATTTTCATCATCATTGCTTTTACATTTGTTAATTAACAAATGCCTCTGTAAACGGCCTCCGAGCGTCGTGATCAATTTTGACGCAAAATGACCGAAGTAAGGTGAAAGCAGGGAGAATCTCGTTGTCGTATTATCGAGAATGTCCAATCGAATTCTCGAGAACCATCACGATTATTTCTTTTGTCTTTTATAATTAACAAATGCGCCTTTAAACATCCTCAGAGCGTTGTTATTGATTTTGACTGCAAATGACCGAAGGTAACGTGAAAACAGAGAGAATATTAGTGCCTTATTATTAGGAATGTTCCAACGAATACTCGAATCGCGTCTTCATCATTGCTTTTACCATGGTTCATAAACAAATGAGCCTGTCGTCATTTTACCACAGCGTTCACATTTTAGGTAAAAGCAGAGAGAATCTCCGTCCCTCGATTTCGGTAATGTCCCGTCAAACCTCCAATACGCTTGATCATCATTGCTGTTACATTTGTTAATTAACAAATGCGGCTGTAAAAATTCTGCGAGCGTCATAATGAATTTAGATCCGAAATAACCGAAGGTAAGGTGAAAGCGGAGAGAATCTCGGTGCCGTTTTATCGGGAATATCCCGTCGAATCTCCGAGAACCATCGGGCTTATTTCATTTGTCTTTTATAATTAAGAAAGGCGCTTTCACACGTCCTCAGAGCGTCGTTATTGGTTTTGATCGAAAATGACCGAAGATAAGGTGAAAGCAGAGAGAATTTCGAAGCCGTAATTTTGGGAATATCCTATTGAACCCCCGAACCCCTTCATCATCATTGATTTTAACTTGGTTAATAAACAAGGGCGCCTGTCGTCATTTTACCAGCGCATTCATATTTTTTTCCGCGAAATGACCGAAGGTAAGGTGAAAGGAGAGAGAATCTCGGTGCCGTGATTTCGGCAGTGGCCCGTCGAACCGCCGAACCGCTTCATCATCATTGCTTTTACATTTGTTTCTCACCAAATGCGGCTGTAAACGTTTTCCGATCGTCATAATCAATTTGGATGCAAAATGACCGAAGGTTAGGTAAAAGCAGAGAGCATCTCGGTGATATCATATAGGAAATGTCCCATCGAATCCCAAAAACGCTTCATCATTGCTTTTATTTTGGTCGATAAACAAATGCGCTTGTATTCATTTTCTGATCGCGTTCATATTTTTTTATGAAAAATTACCGAAGGTAAGGTTTATTCAGAGAGAATCGCCGACCCGTTATTTCGAGAATGTCCCGTCAAACCTCCGAAACGCTCCATCATCATTGCTTTTACATTTGTTAGTTAACAAATGCGGATGTAATCGTCCTCCGAGCGTTGTAAGCAATTTCGACGTAAAATGACCGAAGGTAAGGTGAAAGCAGAGAAAATCTCGTTGCCGTCTCATCCGGAAATTCGTACCGAATCCGCCTAAAGCTTCACCATCCATGCTTTTACCTTGGTCAATTAACAAATGTGCCTGTACTTGTTTTACGATCGTAAATATAGTTTTTAATGCCAAATGACCGAAGGTGAGGTAAAAGCAGAAAAAATCTTGATGCGATAATATCGGTAATGTCCTATCGAATCCCCGAATCACTTTAACATAATCACTTCTACGTTCGCTAATTAACGAATGCGCCTATAAACAACCTCCGAGCGTCGTGATCAATGTGGTCGCCAAATCTCCGAATGTAAGATATATGCAGATACAAGCATGGTGCCGTGAACTCAAAAATGTCCCATCGAATCCGCTTACGAGGGAGCAGCACACACTCCTCCTCCCCCCCGCGTCGGCCGATCATGTTGATAGTTTTCCATGGATTTCTTAAACGGCTCTTCAGAATTTCATGAAATTTGACCAGACAATGTCAAATTGATAGACGACCAGCTGTCTTCTCCCCAAATTTCTCAAGTCGAAAAAAAATTACAGATTGTATTACCAAGCGAGCATCGTGATGGAAATGCTGTCAAGTAAAAATTTTGGTTGATATCACGACTTGCAAGGGAGAAGACCTGTGTAGCTATATGCAAAACATGTATTTTGGGGCCTCAACCATTTGATTCTGTCACATATTTTAGAAGATCCATGGGAAACCATAATTTGTAGGTATTTGTTTACGATTTCGAGAAAATATCGGCCGACATTTGCGACATTTAGTTCCGGCGAATCCCAGCGCGGAGCACATCTCGAACTTTCTGCGGCGTATGTATGTACGTAGTAAATACTCACACCGGAGCCCGTCGGGGCTTGCCGAACACTAGCGACAATTTAGCCTGGCGCTACATAGCTGTAGCTTGCGCTAAGTTTGTTTTACCTACGTGACCCGAGGCTGCGTTGAAGTTCCGTCGCGGGTGCAGCAAAAGGGGACGGTACCCCTCCCCCAAAAAGAAGTACACTGTTTAAGTACGCTGTCTATTTTTTATTAGTATTTATTATATATTTTATATTTATATAATCTATAAATCTAAAATAAATTTATATATTATTTTTATTTTTTATTTGTGTAGACGTTGGATGAATCGTAGGATTTTCTTTAATGCTGGCGAGGGGCCGGATGGAGGAAAACCTGTGAACTAAAGAAAAATCTGGTTCTAATCTATTTCTAGAGATTGAGAGAATGTAGAGAGGGAGCTGTACAGAATAATTCCTTAACAAATTTTCTAAATGATTCGAAATTGCAGATACATTTAACAACTATAAAAGATGTTTGTATTTACCTCTTCTGCATCGACCCTTATCCTATCTTTTGGACAGGTTTCTCTGGCTATTTTTTCCCCGTTAGCTGACTCTGTGTGGCTAAAAGTGCAAAGAACAATAACGTCTTAAAATGTTTAATTATGTTAGAATAGTAAATGGCAGCTCAAAAATATTCATAAATGAGTACCGTGGCAGGATGACGGCAGTTTCGCTGCGGTCTAAAATAAATCGTCGCGTTGCTCGGCCAACTTCTTCGAAACTGTGACTGAAAAAAGTTACCAATCACTACTTTTTATTTATATACTTGAGTAAAATTGTAAAACATGTTTTGTATTAAAATAAGTCGATACATTGGTTTTTTACACATCAGTTTCATGGACTCAAAATGGGTATGAAGGAATATTTAGATGTCAATAGGCTGAGAATCAGTTTGGGACAGAAATGTCACACGACGCTACAGAGGATTAAACATGTTATCGTAAATTTACTTACAATTTAGATGATTCCGAAACTTCTCTATGGATCGCGTGCATTTTGACGAATTTGGCAATCGCTAAACGATATCGGTCGATGAAATTCCGAATATAATTGCGACGGTTCGGGCTGGGTAACACGACGAATACCTCCGAACAAATTTTCCTCAATGTTGCGGCCGAAATTCCTGTCCCATCAGTTCCTTCCTCTTCACTAATGTTCACGATAATCCTCCCCAACATTTCATCGTTCCAAAGAATGTTTTTGTGAAATTTAGTCGGTTTGGTCGCGATATACGTCGTAGCGTCCGAAGCCATAATTGACAGTGACACATGTGTATCGGTAAAACGTTTTTCGCTTGTTAACGTCTCCAATATGAAATGAGCTTAAGACGCAGCTTCTGCTCGCATCGGTAAAACAAAATTAGTGCAACCTACAGCTATCTACCGCGAGGCAACATTATCGCTAGCGTCCGGCAATCCTCGACGGGCTTCGAGTGTGCGTAGGTATACGTACATACGTACACACCGAAAATTTCGAGATGTGCACCGTTCCCGACCTGCCCCGGAACTAAATGTCACAAATGTTGGACGATATTTTCTCGAAATGGTAAACAAATACCTGAAAATTGTAGATTCCCAAGGATTTCCTGAAATATGAGATGAAATCAAATGATTGAGGTCTCAACATGTATGTTTAGAATGTGGCTACGCGGCTCTGCTCCTCTCCAAGACACGATATGAGCCAAACTTTTTATTTTACAGCATATCAATCTCGACGCTCGCGTGGTAATACAATCTACTTTTTAAAAATTCAATTCGCGGGATTTTAGGGGCAGACAGCCGTTCATCTAATCGACGATCGGTCGTATTGAGTCATTAATTGCGACAACATGATTCTCTTGACGAATTATTGAAATATTTGCTTACGGCTGGCAACGAGTTGAAATCATCTCCTATTAACATCATCGGAAAGGCGCTGAAATCAAAGACATACTCGACGGGACGGAGAAAAGAACTCGGTGCCGTCATATCAGCAATGTCCGATCGGGTCCCACAGAATGAGCACAATTATTGCTTTTATCTTTTTTTATTAACAAATGCGCCTGTTATCATCCCCAAATCTTCGTCATTTTATTCGATGCGATATGACTGAAAGAAAGGTAAAATCAGAGAAGAACTCGATGCCGTCATATCAGGCATGTCCAATCGGGTACCCCAGAATCATCACAATCATTGCTTTTATTTTTATTAATAATTGTGCTTATAATCGTCGTCCATGTGGCGTATCGAATTCCCCAGAACCACCATCACCATTGCTTTTACCTTTGTCAGTCAACAAATGCGCTTGAAACCGTGCACCGAGCGTCTCGATACCCTTTGACGCAAAATAATCGAAAGTAAGGTAAAAGTGAACATAAGCTCGGGACAGTCATATCGGGGATTTCCGAACCCATGCCCCAGAACCATAATCATCATTATGGAATAACTGGTTTACGCCTTCAGAACCATCGCAGACACGTATTAATTATTTATTGCATAGATAGAAATCGAATCGGCGCTCCAGGTAGAGGCACGGTCAACTTGTCTGAAAAAGATACCAAACTTGTTTTTGTTCCGATGTTCGGTACTTTTCAATTAATCATTAAAAACACCTTTTTCCAGTACATTGTCGTGTTTTCATTTACGTCTTGTGAACGCAAAAAAAGACAAAGACATGTAATGTACATTTTTATTCGAATCGAAATGTTAAATAACTCTAGAGATAATCGCTCGCCGTCTCGAATCATGATTTTGCGCATCCAAAATGGCAAACAATCATGGCCGGCGATATCACGTAATATCAAATCACGCGCCAAACAGTGCATTTCGGCAAACCTTCAATGCGCGTGCTCCCCATTTACTCAAGATGTCAGAAATTAATAGCAGACGATTGATGAAACGTCAAATCACGCGTCAAATTTGGCGTTTCGACGACAGTTCAACGTGTGTGCGCTAAATCTGCATATCCAAGATGGTATCAGCTGACTAATCCGAAACGTCAAATAACGCTTTTTGATGTTTGACGATGCGTTCGGACCGAACCGCGTAGCGTGCTCTCCGAACCCGAGTTCAGAGCGCGCTCGAAACGTGGCAAATGTCCACATTACGCACACGCGCGTGTGCACTCGTGCATCCTCATGCACGCACACGCTCACACAATGCTCGCAGTAATGAATGTGGGAAAAATAATACGCGTAATAGGAAAAAGTCTGTAAATTTTCCCTAATCTGTGTTAAAGTTTTTTTTCAAAATGATGTGTCCAAGAGCTGAAAACGAATTCCAAATTATTCAAAATATTATTTGCAGTACATGGAATTTTCAAACTTTTTCGAAATTGACCATATTCTCTGCAATGGACTCGGATGGGTACAAATTCAGATCCTTTAGCTCATTCGCGGGTCAAGGGATTCCCAACCACCTTCTTGTGACAGCCGAACATTCGGAAGTGGCAGCTGTAACGTACCAAGCTAGGACATCCCATAGCACGATCGCGTCTGACTTAAATCGCTTGTTTCACGCAAATTGCCACTTTACGGCGTATTTTTAACAATTTTTTCCACCATGATGGCAGGCGCAATTCAAGTTTTCCGGGGTGCATTGTATTCGGAATTTAAAAAACCTCAATCTCATGTGCTCGGAATGTATTTTGCGTTTTTTTTCGCAATGCCTTATTTCTTCTGGCATACATTTTTAAATACAAAAATCTGTCGTATTTTTTTCGAAAAAGGCTCGAAAAACCATTCAAAATCATATTTTTTTCAGACCCAAAATCTTCGCGAAAGGCCCTCAAAAAAAGCATAGCCACATTATAATTGTCACCCTGTATGTACGTGACTACATATAACTCCATATGTTTTATAGGGTCCTATGCATACGTAGGTACCCAGATATATTAAATTGCGTATGTAAGATTGGAAAAAAGGGTGTGTATGTTTAAGTATATATATACCTATGTATATGTTCACGTATACAGGGTGATCCAGGATAGGTGTAACAGCGGGAAATGCCGGATTCGGCAGGTTACTACGAAGATTTCTACCGAGCCGTTTTCTTTTTTTCGCCTCCGTCATCAAATGGTAAGCATTATAAAATAGGCGTTGGATCTTCGAAATTAACGCTCGAATCCGCCATGTTGGACGATCGAAAAAAGCAGAAGAGTAGACGAAGGGCCACGAAGTTGTAGCCGACGTCAAGAAGGTTCTGCGAAACAGCAGCGTTTGACAAATGCCAGCGCGCATGATCTGACGTTTAGCGAATCATTCGCTACGTTGCCTAGCGAACGGGCCTATTTGGCCCGAGAATCGTGACACACGATTTGACGTTTCACCTATCGTCTGCTATCGCTCGGCGTATTGCGTGCCAAAGCGTGAAGCGCGCCGCAATTAATGACCATTACGAATTTTGCCGCGATTATCCATCGCGCCTGTTCTTTTTGCTTCCTTAAGAAATAAAAATTAACAAAACCAAAGAATTGTGAATGATTATCGAATTTCGATAAACCGAGCGATTTTTTTGCGTATTGAAAAAAAATCAATACGTAAGTTTTTATTAACAAACTCTCAATAACTTGACGCTACATTTTCGAGAATTCGATATTTTCGGGATTTCATTTCTCATTCGAACACTCCGTTCAGTATCATAGTCGGATTGATCTCCAAAAATACATTTTTCTGCACGAATATCATCTCAAAGTGTGTTCGAGCTGGGTTAGGTAACATGAGGAGAAGCTTTCCATTTCCTCATTAGGGGAGGCGAAATCTGTCGGTTCCGGCAGACGAAAATCGATACGACGTTTTTTTAGGATTGAAAACAGATGAGAAGATCTTCTGCACCGCCTGAGATACAATTTTTCACGTACCGATACGGGTTGATTATGGAAATCCCAAAGCGTTGCGACTCTGTTTGCGGTTTCGCTTAAGGGGTAACACCACTCGAGCGGCAGAAAATTAGGCCTAACTTTGACAATTTATTTTGGCAGTATGAAACAAGGAATAGGATTTCTTATGAGAGGGTTTATGGAAGTCAAATTAAAGTATGCAAAAATTATTGAAATTTTCATACAAAATAGCGACTACAGAGCCCATCTTGAAAAAATTGTTTTTCAAACTGGGAGGCCGGAATACACGAACCCTTAGCATGAATCGATTTGAATTTTGATCGCAACTTCATAATTACATTCTCTAATAGTCTGCGATTTTATCTTACTTCCGGTCAGAATGGGTAGCGCATTCTGACGATGGCGCGAGAACGACGGTAGGAGCATTGTTTATTTAACAAAGATAAAATCGGTGCTCGGAATGGTTCTCGGGGCATCGAGCAAAGATTCCCGATATTACTGCCCCGAATTCGTCTCCGATTCTATCTTACTTCCGGTCAGAATGGGGCGAGAAGTCTAAAAATGCAGCGAGAATGACGATTGGAGCATTGTTTATTTAACAAAGATAAAATCGGTGCTCGGAATGGTTCTCGGGGCCTCGAGCGAACATTCCCGATATTACTGCCCCGAAATCGTCACCGATTTTATCTTACTTCCGGTCAGAATGGGTCGAGAAGTCTGACGATGCAGCGAGAACGACGGTCGGAGCATTGTTTATTTAACAAAGATAAAATCGGTGCTCGGAATGGTTCTCGGGGCCTCGAGCGAACATTCCCGATATTACTGCCCCGAAATCGTCACCGATTTTATCTTACTTCCGGTCAGAATGGGTCGAGAAGTCTGACGATGCAGCGAGAACGACGGTCGGAGCATTGTTTATTTAACAAAGATAAAATCGGTGCTCGGAATGGTTCTCGCTGCCTCGAGCGAACATTCCCGATATTACTGCCCCGAAATCGTCTCCGATTTTATCTTACTTCCGGTCAGAATGGGTCACCAAGTCTGACGATGCTGCGAGAACGACGGTAGGAGAATTGTTTATTTAACAAAGATAAAATCGGTGCTCGGAATGGTACTCGGGGCCTCGGGCGAACATTCCCGATAATACTGCCCCGAATTCGTCCTCGATTTTATCTTACTTCCGGTCAGAATGGGTCGAAAAGTCTGACGATGCTGCGAGAACGGCGGTAGGGGCATTGTTTATTTAACAAAGATAAAATCGGTGCTCGGAATGGTTCTCGGTGGCGAACATTCCCGATATTACTACGCCGAATTCGTCTCCGATTTTGTCTTACTTCCGGTCAGAATGGGTCGAAAAGTCTCACGATGCTGCGAGAACGACGGTGGGAGCATTGTTTATTTAACAAAGATAAAATCGGTGCTCGGAATGGTTCTCGGGGCCTCGAGCGAACATTACCGATAATACTGCCCCAAATTCGTCTCCGATTTTATCTTACTTCCGGTCAGAATGGGTCGACAAGTCTGACGATGCTGCGAGAACGACGGTAGAAAAATTGTTTATTTAACAAAGATAAAATCGGTGCTCGGAATGGTTCTCGGGGCCTCGAGCGAACATTCCCGATAATACTGCCCCGAATTCGTCTTCGATTTGATCTTACTTCCGGTCAGAATGGGGGAAGAAGTCTAAAGATGCAGCGAGAACGATGATTGGAGCATTGTTTATTTAACAAAGATAAAATCGGTGCTCGGAATGGTTCTCGGTGGCTCGGGCGAACATTCCCGATATTCCTGCGCCGAATTCGTCTCCGATTTTATCTTACTTCCGGTCAGAATGGGTCGAAAAGTCTCACGATGCTGCGAGAACGACGGTGGGAGCATTGCTTATTTAACAAAGATAAAATCGGTGCTCGGAATGGTTCTCGGGGCCTCGAGCGAACATTACCGATAATACTGCCCCAAATTCGTCTCCGATTTTATCTTACTTCCGGTCAGAATGGGTCGACAAGTCTGACGATGCTGCGAGAACGACGGTAGAAGAATTGTTTATTTAACAAAGATAAAATCGGTGCTCGGAATGGTTCTCGGGGCATCGAGCGAACATTCCCGATAATACTGCCCCGAAATCGTCTCCGATTTTATCTTACTTCCGGTCAGAATGGGTCGAGCATTCTGACGATGGTGCGAGAACGACGGTAGGGGCATTGTTTATTGAACAAAGATAAAATCGTAGATCGGAATGGTTCTCGGGGCCTCGATCTTACGTTCCCGATACTATTGCCCCGAAATCGTCACCGATTCTATCTTACTTCCGGTCACAATGGGTCGAGAAGTCTGACGATGCAGCGAGAACGAAGGTCGGAGCATTGTTTATTTAACAAAGATAAAATCTGTGCTCGGAATAGTTCTCGGTGCCTCGAGCGAACATTCCCGATATTACTGCCCCGAAATCGTCTCCGATTTTATCTTACTTCCGGTCAGAATCGGTCGAGAAGTCTAAAGATGCAGCGAGAACGACGATTGGGGCATTGTTTATTTAACAAAGATGAAATCGGTACTCGGAATGGTTCTCGGGGTCTCGAGCGAACATTCCCGATATTACTGCCCAGAAATCGTCTACGATTTTATCTTACTTCCGGTCAGTATCGGTCGAGAAGTCTGACGATGCTGCGAAAACGACGGTAGGAGTATTGTTTATTTAACAAAGATAAAATCGGTGCTCGGAATGGTTTTCGGGGCCACGAGCGAACATTCCCGATATAACTGCCCCGAATTCCTCCTCGATTTTATCTTACTTCCCGTCAGATTGGGTCGAAAAGTCTGACGATGCTGCGAGAACGGCGGTAGAAGCATTGCTTATTTAACAAAAATAAAATCGGTGCTCGGAATGGTTCTCGGGGCCTCGAGCGAACATTCCCGATAATACTGCCCCGAATTCGTCTCCGATTTTATCTTACTTCCGGTCAGAATGAGGGAAGAAGTCTAAAGATGCAGCGAGAACGACGATTGGAGCATTGTTTATTTAACAAAGATAAAATCGGTGCTCGCAATGGTTCTCGGTGCCTCGAGCAAACATTCCCGATATTACTGCGCCGAATTCGTCTCCGATTTTATCTTACTTCCGGTCAGAATGGGTCGAAAAGTCTCACGATGCTGCGAGAACGACGGTGGGAGCATTGTTTATTTAACAAAGATAAAATCGGTGCTCGGAATGGTTCTCGGGGCCTCGAGCGAACATTACCGATAGTACTGCCCCAAATTCGTCTCCGATTTTATCTTACTTCCGGTCAGAATTGGTCGACAAGTCTGACGATGCTGCGAGAACGACGGTAGAAGAATTGTTTATTTAACAAAGATAAAATCGGTGCTCGGAATGGTTCTCGGGGCATCGAGCGAACATTCCCGATAATACTGCCCCAAATTCGTCTCCGATTTTATCTTACTTCCGGTCAGAATGGGGGAAGAAGTCTAAAGATGCAGCGAGAACGACGATTGGTGCATTGTTTATTTAACAAAGATAAAATCGGTGCTTGGAATGATTCTCGGGGCCTCGATCATTCGCTCCCGATATTACTGCCCAGAATTCGACCCCGATTTTATCTTACTTCCGGTCAGAATGGGTCGAAAAGTCAGACGATGCTGCGAGAACGGCGGTGGAAGCATTGCTTATTTAACAAAGATAAAATCGGTGCTGGGAATGGTTCTCGGGGCCTCGAGCGAACATTCCCGATAATACTGCCCCAAATGCGTCTCCAATTTTATCTTACCACCGGTCAGAATGGGACGAAAAGTCTAAAGATGCAGCGAGAACGATGATTGGAGCATTGTTCATTTACCAAAGATAAAATCGGTGTTCGGAATAGGTTTCGGGGCCTCGATCGGAAATTCCCGATATTACTGCCCCAAAATCGTCTCCAATTTTATCTTACTTCCGGTCAGAATGGGTCGAGCATTCTGATGATGGTGCGAGAACGACGGTAGGGGCATTGTTTATTGAACAAAGATAAAGTCGTAGATCGGAATGGTTCTCGGGGCCTCGAGCGAACTTTCCCGATATTACTGGCCCGAATTCGTCCCCGATTTTATCTTACTTCCGGTCAGAATGGGGCAAGAAGTCTAAAGATGCAGCGAGAACCATTCCGAGCACCGATTTTGTCTTAGTTCAATAAACAATGCTCCAATCGTCGTTCTCGCTGCATCTTTAGAATTTTTCCCCCATTCTGACCGGAAGTAAGATAAAATCGGAGACGAATTCGGGGCAGTATTATCGGGAATGTTCGCTCGAGGCCCCGAGAACCATTCCGAACACCGATTTTATCTTTGTTAAATAAACAATTCTTCTACCGTCGTTCTCACAGCATCGTCAGACTTGTCGACCCATTCTGACCGGAAGTAAGATAAAATCGGAGACGATTTCGGGGCAGTATTATCGGGAATGTTCGCTCGAGGCCCCGAGAACCATTCCGAGCACCGATTTTATCTTTGTTAAATAAACAGTACTCCTACCGTCGTTCTCGCAGCATCGTCAGACTTTTCGACCCATTCTGACCGGAAGTAAGATAAAATCAGAGACGAATTCGGGGCAGTAGTATCGGGTCCTACGATCGAGGCCCCGAGAACCATTCCGCGCACCGTTTTTATCTTTGTTAAATAAACAATGCTCTTACCGTCGTTCTCGCAGCATCGTCAGACTTTTCGACCCATTCTGACCGGAAGTAAGATAAAATCGGGGTCGAATTCGGGGCAGTAATATCGGGAACGAACGATCGAGGCCCCGAGAATCATTCCAAGCACCGATTTTATCTTTGTTAAATAAACAATGCCCCTACCGTCGTTCTCGCACCATCGTCAGAATGCTCTACCAATTCTGACCGGAAGTAAGATAAAATCGGAGACTATTTCGGAGCAGTAATAGCGGGAAATTCCGATCGAGGCCCCGAAAACTATTCCGAGCACCGATTTTATTTTTGTTAAATAAACAATGCTCCAATCGTCGCTCTCGCAGCATCGTCAGACTTCTCGACCCATTTTGACCAGATGTAAGATAAAATCGGAGCCGATTTCGGGGCAGTAATATCAGGAATGTTCGCTCGAGGCCCCGAGAACAATTCCGAGCACCGATTTTATCTTTGTTTAATAAACAATGCTCCTACCGTCGTTTTCGCAGCATCGTCAGACTTCTCGACCGATTCTGACCGGAAGTAAGATAAAATCGGAGACGAATTCGGGCCAGTAATATCGGGAAAGTTCGCTCGAGGCCCCGAGAACCATCCCGAGCACTGATTTTATCTTTGTTAAATAAACAATTCTCCTCCCGTCGTGCTCGCAGCATCGTCAGACTTCTCGACCCATTCTGACCGGAAGTAAGATAAAATCGGAGATGATTTCGGGGCAGTAATATCGGGAGTGTTCGCTCGAGGCCCCGAGAACTATCCCGAGCACCGATTTTATCTTTGTTAAATAAACAATTCTCCTACCGTCGTGCTCGCAGCATCGTCAGACTTCTCGACCCATTCTGACCGGAAGTAAGATAAAATCGGAGACGATTTCGGGGCAGTAATATCGGGAATGTTCGCTCGAGGCCCCGAGAACGATTCCGAGCACCGATTTTATCTTTGTTAAATAAACAATTCTCCTACCGTCCTTCTCGCAGAATCGTCAGACTTGTCGACCCATCCTGACCGGAAGTAAGATAAAATCGGAGACGAATTCGGGGCAGTAATATCGGGAATGTTCGCTCGAGGCCCCGAGAACCATTCCGAGCACCGATTCTATCTTTGTTAAATAAAAAATGCTTCTACCGCCGTTCTCGCAGCATCGTCAGACTTTTCGACCCATTCTGACCGGAAGTAAGATAAAATCGAGGAGGAATTCGGGGCAGTAATATCGGGAATGTTCGCTCGAGGCCCCGAGAACGATTCCGAGCACCGATTTTATCTGTGTTAAATAAACAATGCTCCTACCGTCGTTCTCGCAGCATCGTCAGACTTCTCGACCCATTCCGACCGGAAGTAAGATAAAATCGGAGACGATTTCGAGACAGTAATATCTGGAATCTTCGCTCGAGGCCCTCGAGGCACGTCAGCGGGAGATGACCACCCCTCCCGAACCTTCAAATTTACATACCGAACAATTTTCGGCCCTCCAAGGGGTCCTATCTACACTGGTCGCCCAGATGGGAAACCTTCATACCGAAATCACCGAAATTAGAAATGAGTGGAACGGTCAAAATTGCCCGCCACCTCCAAATTCAATACGCCCGGAACAAACCGTCTACTTCGATGAAAATCATTCGAACTCGGTTCCGCGTGATCAAAATTTGAAATTTAAAGACGCATTAGAGTCTGTGCCAATTTTCAAGGGGTACAATATTCCGGTGCTACGTTTTATTAGATCTTGCGAACGGGCCAGGGATATGTTCACACCCAATCTTGAATCTAACCTGACCCAACTTCTCAGGAACAAATTAAAAGGGCGTGCCGCTACTGCATTAGAAGATTATACGTTCAACACCGTTTCCGATTTTGCTGATCGATTGAAATCTCTTTTTGGATCCGCGAAAACACTCAATGAGTTTCGTGGTGAACTCGGTAACATTACAAAACTCAAATCCGAACACATAATCGATTACATCAGTGGTACTCGATAATCACGGTTTAATTCGTTCTGATCAATACGACACATTGGACAATGACACATTGGACTGTTTTATTAAGGGGCTTCCCCCGATTTTTGAATGAGATTAAAAATTGAAGGCTTCCTGAACCTAGAGGACGCCTATAGTAAAGCCATAAAAATTGAAAAAGAAATAAGCCGCGATCGTTCACAATTCCGGCCCGATAACAAACCAAATGTTGCACAGGTAAAGACTCTCTCCCCGTCAGAGAGACCAACCTGTTCTTATTGTAGCCGCAATCATCCTTCAGAGAATTGCTGGCAAAAATTTCCTGAAAACAGCTCAAGGCTCTCAATTTAAACCGAAAAATGACAATAACAACGCGTCCCAACCAAACAACCAGCGCGATAACAGACCGCGCCCTCCTTGTGCATATTGCCAAAAACCGGGACACTCCGTGCCTCAGTGCTATAAAAAACAAAACGATGAACGTAACAGAGCCCGACCCGATCCAAAAACTCGGGCTCTGGCACCGTGGTCAGCGCCACCCCTCGGGACGAAATTCACCAGGAGCGCCCTGTAAGAACCATAGAGGCACTGCCGTGCGAACCGTCAGGGTCCGCCTAACTCAACACGATACTGCTCCGTCGGTTTACCTGGATTGCCCTCAACTCTCGGGACTAACCGAATTTTTGATTGACTCCGGATCGGACGTTAACCTCGTAAAACATCATGTAGTTAACGCAAATATTAAAGGTGAAAATATGTTGAACCTAAAGGGCATCTCCAACGCCCCTGTAAAAACGTTGGGATCAGTATACTTAAATATCAACGATACACTTGCGGAATTCCACGTCGTACACGACTGGTTCCCTATTGATCAAAATACCCTTATCGGCAATGAATTTTTGGCCAAAAATGAGGCCCTTGTCGACTGGAAAAATTTACAGTTGTGTTATAAGGATCACGTGATCCCTTTTATTTCAAAGGAGACAATATCCATTCCTAAACCCTCGAAATGTGTATGCTTTGCCAAAGTACGAAACCCCGAGGTAAAAGAGGGTTACATTCCAAGGCTCCACTTTGGAGATGGAATATTCGTAGGCGAAGCACTCGTTGCGGTAAAAAATGGAATTGCTCAATTAATGGCGCATAATTCCACGGAGGATGACTTGGCCTGGTACATACCTACAGTAACCATTCAAGAGGTCAGTCTCAAATCCAGTACCGATATGGAATTATCCTTCGCACCCTCAGGTGATCATATGGAGTCCAAGGGGGTTGAGGAGGAGTCATTAATTTCTTGTGCGTTTCCCGAATTTCGGAACGACCAAATAAAATTTGAAGAAGCATCTATGACCCCAACGAAGCGGGTCCTTAAGATCGAAAAAGAAAACGAAGTAAAAGACGTCTTGTCATTGCTCCGGTTAGAGCATTTGAATGCAGAGGAACGCGAAAATGTGTCCTCCCTCGTTAAAGAAAATGTCGACTTGTTTCAGATCCCGGGAAAACCTCTCGGATTTACCAGCGCTATTAACCATCGAATCATTACGACGGACGATCAGCCGGTCTTCACCCGTCAATATCGTTTTCCACCCATCCATAAGGAGGAAATAACGAAACAAGTGAGTGAATTAATTTCTGGGGAAATCATAGAGCCGTCACTTCCCCTTATAGTTCGCCCGTCTGGATTGTCCCAAAAAAGGAGGACTCCCAGGGCAACAAACGTTGGTGAATGGTCATCGACTATCGCAACTTAAATGAAAAAACAATAGGGGATGCCTACCCGCTACCCCAAATTAATGAAATCCTCGATCAATTGGGTAACGCCAAATACTTTTCGATCTTTGATCTCGCTAGCGGTTTCCACCAAATCCGAGTCCACCCTGAGGACGCACATAAGACCGCATTCGCGACTCCATTTGGTCACTATCAGTTTAGCCGAATGCCCTTCGGACTAAAAAACGCGCCCGCGACTTTTCAACGTCTTATGGACCAAGTACTTACCGGATTACAAGGAAATGAGTTATTTGTATATTTGGATGACATCGTTATGTATGCCCAAAGTCTCGGTGAACACGAAAAGAAATTTAACAAACTTGCAAAAAGGTTGAGACAAGCAAATCTTAAACTCCAGCCCGATAAGTGCGAGTTCTTAAAACATGAAGTAGCCTACTTAGGGCACATTATAAGCGAAAACGGGGTAAAACCTGACCCGAAAAAATTAGAATCTTTGCAAAAGTACCCTAAACCAACAACACAAAAGAAAATAAAACAATTTTTGGGTCTTGCGGGGTACTATCGACGTTTCATCGATAATTTTTCAGGCATCGCGAAGCCTCTCACTCACCTTTTGAAAAAGGGAACTCCCTTCAAGTGGACCGATACACAAGAACAAGCGTTCACTACCCTTCGCAACGCCTTGTGTAAAGAACCGGTATTGCAGTATCCGGATTTTTCAAAACCATTTATAATAACTACAGACGCTTCTGACATTGCCGTTGGCGGTGTCCTTAGTCAAGGGGAAATCGGAAAAGACCGCCCTATTAGTTACGCTTCACGTACTTTGAACAAACATGAACAAAACTATTCTACCATTGAAAAGGAACTTCTTGCAATCATTTATAGCGTCAATCACTTTCGTCCATACATTTACGGACAACAGTTTGTGCTGGTCACGGATCACAAGCCCCTAGTCTGGCTTCACTCCGTGAAGGATCCGGCTAACCGTTTGGTACATTGGCGTCTAAGTCTCGCGAACTATACATACAAAATTGTCTACAAACCCGGCAGGGCTAACAGCAACGCTGACGCCTTATCCCGGAATCCCCCTATCGAATCAAAAACAGTATTCTCGGTGACGCATTCACCAAATAAAAACGCAAGTTCAGACGACGAAAGAATCTTTTCCCCGGTAAAAAGAAAACAAAAAGGGGACAAAAAAGGAAAAAGCCAATTGAGCGCTGCTCGTAAACGGTTTCACTCAACGTCAGACGACGAACCATTTTTGGGTTTCGAAAAAAGTAAACAACTAGAAGCACGTAAACGAGTACAGTCCCCTATCGAAGATAACGAACCATTTTTGGGTTTTAACAAGAATGATCAAGCAAAAGCTGAAAAGGAAACATCCTACGGTACTTACCGATCTTGATAATGCAGAAAAACTCCCTGAAAGTGAAAGTGGTTTGGGAACACCTCTCCCTCCTACAGATCGCCCTATGGATCCTCCGGACGATCCACCTCCCGATCCTCCCCAAGACCTTCCCATAGTCTCACCGCTTTTGCCCGACCTACGCGAAACAATGAACGAATTGCAAAGTAATAATGATAACGAAGGTATACCCGAAAGTGAAGACGAATCAGACTACGAGTCAACTTCTAGCGATATTATAGACAATGAAAACCCTCAATTTGTTATTCCCGAGGAAGATCGTCACTTGTCAAACCTTTTGAAAATTCGCGAAACGCGGGATCGTTTATCTATGCAACGAGATAACCTCGTCATATTCGTTACCACGACCGGGCAACCAATTGACAATGGCACAAAGGATCTCCAGGCGCAGGGTTTGTACCCCAAACTGGAACAATTAACGTACCTGCGAGTACGTGTAAAAACCGAAAAGTCAAAACGAATAATAGCAATGCCCATTATGGGAAACATACACGAAAACCTCGAACTCGAGGATTTAATCGAAATAATCGAATCACTACGAGACGCCATACGTGAATCATGTTTCGATCAAATCAACATCGCAAAAACAAGTCTCATCGGCAATATTTCATTGGCCGAAATAAAAAATCTGCTTTACGAGAGTCTCCGCGAGGAAAACCTTAACCTTACCATTTGTACACAATTGGTTCAAATTCCCCTAGAGGAAGACCGATTGGAAATCATTAAGAATAAACACGATTCACTCATAGGTGGTCATAAAGGTGTAGGCAAAACTTATAAACGTATCCGAGAGAACTACTTTTGGAAAAATATGAAAACACAGATTCAAGATTATATTCAACATTGTCGTAACTGTCAGCTCAAAAAAACTTGTAAGGGTTAAGACGAAACAACCCATGATCCTCACGGATACGCCTGGGGCCGCGTTCGATAAGATCGCCATGGACATGGTAGGGCCCCTCCCTTCAACGCGAAATAACAACGAGTATATACTCACCCTACAAGATCTACTCACCAAATATTCCCTGGCTATTCCATTGAGCCGGACAACATCAGTAGACATCAGTAACGCTTTCGTCAAGAATTTCATCGCTCGATTTGGCGCTCCCCGCGCAATCCTCACCGACCAAGGGTCCAATTTCTGCAGTAGCCTGATGAAAGCTATTGCGAAAAAAATTAAAATAAAAACATATCAAACAACGGCATTCCACCCACAGAGCAATGGTTCCATCGAAAGGTCCCACCACGTGCTCATGGAGTACCTAAAACAATACGTGAACGAAAATTCCGATTGGGACGATTATATAGACCTTGCTATGTTCTCGTACAACACGAGTCGTCATGAGGGTACGGGGTACACCCCACACGAACTCGTCTTCGGGAAACTTGCACGCTACCCATCGGCACTCCATCAAATCGAGGATTCCCAAGACCCGTCCTATTCAGAGTACCTTGCGGAATTATTTACTCGAATCGACAATCTTCAGACATTGGCATCCGACAACCTGAAACAAGCAAAAGAAAAATCAAAAGGATATTACGATCGCAACATAAATCCAAAACATTTTAAAGTTGGCGATCGGGTCTTGATGTTAAAGGAACCCCAAAAAGGGAAATTCGGGGACCAGTACACTGAGCCCTGCGAAATTATCGAGATATTATCCGGGGGAAATATCAAAATCATGTACCAAAATAAACCCCGCATTGTTCACACGAACAAACTCAGAGGCTCCAGGCTGTAAGCAAGCATTTGGTTTTCGGTTGCAGCATGGATCCGAAAATATGTATTGTGGCAACCATCTTTATCCGCGTCGTTACCAGCCTCATCGGTTATGACTGCGGTGCTCCTGCATAAAACGTTACAACGATCTCGCTAAACGACATCGGAGGATGCGACATCCCAATCGTATCACCAACACCGGTGCCCGTACGAATCCAGCTACTACAACTTTCGGAATTCACAACAACGGAAGTCATACAATGTAAGGTCGAAATCGACCGCACGGTGTATTATTGCGGCATGCACTCACACAACTCCGTGGTGCAAAATGGCCGTCAAGTCTACCTTAGCGAACTCACCGGTAAAGGTTGCCGCACGCTTCAGGAAACTGGAGTAATACAACTCGGATTTGCCGCATACGTCGCTGGTGTAAAAAGAAACAGCACCACCTTAGGCAGTATCACTCTCGCCGGGTCAATTTCTAGTGAAGGTACCTGTAAGGGAGCGCAATACAGCGACCTATTTGGAACTTGGGAGAACGTCATAGTCCAAGCTTCCGCCAAAATCACGATTTCAAATTACGAGGCGTCGGTCAACATGGGGACCGACCGCATCATTCTACAAAGCACGACTCAGTGCCAACTATCTGAGGGATCCTGTACAGATGTCGAAGGTAACCAGGCATTCTGGAAAACGGAACCCGTTGATACCTATTTGTTTAACCGTTATGACGTCCTCTACGATGGAATGGCAACGAAGCTGCGCACCATCGAAAATTCTGCACAAGCGCCAGACGTCTACACGTTAACAACTCAAGAAACGACATTTGCTTTGGCTGTAAGAAGCGAAAAATCGCTGTGTAGTTACACCCTAATCCGGACCGAGCATCCAAAACTCTTCATTCTTGAAACACGCGATGGTCAAACCTTCGCATCGCAACGTAAGGTCCTCGTGAGCAATTTGGATATATTTTCCTACGTAAATTCAAAATTCATTTACGTGGAAAAACACATTAAAACACAAATCAAGGCTCTCTATAAAGACGTATTGACTCAAAGGTGTAACTTGGAGCAACAAGTCCTCCGTAATGCGCTGGCAACTGCAGCGATCCTACCCGAAAAATTTGCTCGGGCCGTCACAAAATCCCCAGGCTACATGGCCGTCATTGCGGGCGAAGTCGCCCACATCGTCAAATGCGTCCCTGTGGAATGCACCCTACGAAGAACTAGCGAGAGTTACCTGAAACTACCTGTAACGCACAAAAATCAATCGTTCTTTTTATCAACAATTTCACGGACATTAATCAAGACTGGCACCCACATCGAGTGTAATCCAGTGCTACCTGCACAATACCTCATCGATGGAGTTTCGTACCGCTTCACACCCCAACCTGTTGAAATTCCACCACCACAAACATTGCATCCGATGACAACTCCAACTTCGGGATACAAGCCTATTGGAAACTTAGCATCTGGTGAAATCTACACAAGTCAAGAAATTGAACAATTACGCGACCGTATAATGTTTCCTGCCGAAAGACCTGCTCTATTGAATAATCTTGCACGTGGGTCGGCCAGTTACACCATACCACCCGGGTCCGTGTCTCTGAAAAATCTAATTGACGAGAACACTTTGGAACACATAACGTCAAACGCCCTCGCAAACTTTTGGAACGGTTTCGAGCGATTCGGAATCGTCAGCGCGGGTTTCCTTGGAATCATCACCATTTATTCGGTCATCAAAGGAGCCGTGGACACCATCATTCAAGGCTACACCTTGCATTCTTTGTATGGTTGTAGTTTTGCCCTACTTGGAGCAATTTGGAATTCCATCACCCATCTACTCATCACCAAGGCTCATAAAAAACGACAAGAAGAAGAAAATACGTACATCAGAGTATCTCCTCGTGAGCTTGATCCACCGGACACACCTTCTCCAACATCAACGTCAAGAAGGCTGTCGGGCGTCGACGCCGTCCTCTTGGAGCGTTTGCACGCTAGTCCTCAGCAATCCAGTGGGGTTGCTTCGTCTTAGTCCCCCGAGGTGTTACGTCCTGGCGATCTTGCCCTCCATTAAACAAGCTAGAACATAAAAAACAAACACAATTACCCACACATTTGTCCTAAACACTATGCTACTCCAAATAAGAGTACGAATATGCATTAAGAACCACTACCCAAAAATATCTTTGCTTATGTAGTATAAAATAGACAACGTAAACAATAATATAATTCTTTATTCTTACAAGAAACAATATGTCTCACAATACTTTTATGCCCTAAATGGCTCAAATATAAATAATCACGTAATTCTACATTATATACATAATACTACATACACTTAAGAATAAATAAAGCCTATGTATAACTTCATAAAAACATATTGTTCCCCCTTAAATTCCTTAAGGGTAGGATAAAACATAAAATTAGGTAAAACCCTTTTGTCACCAAATATAACGCAATAAAAGGATAATAATGAAATAAATACGAAATCATAATAATAATTCAATCTCCTTAAAAACGCTTAAAACCAGGTTAAAATAGAACTATTAAAAGCTTGACTTTTACAATAGTGAACGGCACATTCAATAGTAAATAACGCCCCAAATACCATATTTTTACGACCAACCAATGATGTTGAAATTACTTAAAACATAGTTAAAATTAGGTTAAAATGAGTACGGCTATCCGCCATATTAAAGAGGGAAAAATCCCGATTCCAACTATACCCGTCCCATAATTTTAAAACAATTAGAACTATTTAATTTCGATTTTTCAAAAGAGGAGATCTTGCTTCAACTTCCTATGACATCATGTTCTCCTGATACTCCTGCTCTTAGTCGCGACCCGCGAAATTCGTTTCCCTCAAAACTAAAAATCGTACCGCGGTTCCGCCGGTGTCAACATTTCCCTAAAAATCCATTCTTTTATATAGACCCAACTCGCGGCCCCGGCGGCCATTGTTTTCTCTCAAAAACTCAAAAAACCTGCAAATCCACGGTTACCCCGTGTTACTTTATATCTATAGCGTACTCTCATGCATGCTTCACATAAGGAGGCCGCTATGATGGTTTCGGGCCGCCCAGATGGCTAACAGCCACCATATTGGTATCCCGCTAATATCGTAGAATCCTCTGGGAACCCCTGTGGTCCTGTAGGCCGCCATGACACCTCCCATAGGCATTCCTTTTCATCCCAGTATATGCATCCTTAAGGGGGGCCCGCTATGATTGTTCCCCAATACCTCAGTGCACATGCACTTGGACCTTGGCTCTACGTACAGCCGCCATGACAGTCGCCACGAGGCGCACGGTCACCATCGAAATCACGTCCCGTCAATATTATTGGTAACTCGAAACTACATCTCGCAGACATCACGTATCATAAACATTGATATTAAAACTCGGGGCCACCTCACTATCTACCCAGCCTAAACATCCGGCGGATACTGTAAGCAATTACGCACCATTCCTCTGTTCCAAAATTGTTAATGCAAAATCCCTTGTTATCCAAGATAGAGTGATTGTTAAATCTCATAAATGTTCCCTGTAGTCTCGAATAGTACATTCTATTTTGAATCTTGAATTTAGAGCAATATTAGCTATTTTAGAATGTAAATAATACATTTTGATAGCAAAATAACCACGTAAAAATAAGTTACCAATGTTAATAAAACTATCAACCTATTCTAACGTGCGCAACATATTCTAATGCGCACCGCTAACTTTAATAGATATTTAATAAGATATTTTAATAAAATGTTTTACCGTCAGTATACCTATATATATCGTCCGATATTTTCTTTAAGTTCTATAACATTATAACAGCTAACAATTCCTATACGAAATACTTACCCGCCGTATAAAGAAATAAAAGGTACATAACACTCAAATTTTATTCAATATTTGCAAGACTTGTATAACAAAAATCATACATTAAACAATCAGGACAAGTTGCGAAATTATGAAACATTTATTGTAAAACCACATATAAAAATTGAACAATATGAACTAATGTAATAAATTGTAAGACTCATGATAAATTAATTAGAATTAATTTATCAAGAGTCCCATTTGATCCTGTAAGAACAAAAGAGAAAGACGCCGGTACTCCATACCGTCCCATAAGAGTAAGGGAGAAGGAAGGATGCCTACGTCACAACAGCGCCCACTTCCCCGACGCTGGATGCTAGCCCCACCAAGATGGCCGCCGCCTCCACTCGAGAAGTATATAAAAGGAGGGGTACCTCTCCTTCACCAGTTCTCCGGTCTCTCCACCAGCCAGTCGCGCTTCTCCGTTCGTCGGACCCGCACGCTGGAAAATCGGCTCTTGTCATTTTTGAATCTTTGATTCTTTTTGGGTAACAGTTATACCCTTTTTGATTTTTTATACGAATATTCATATCGTACGTTTATTTTCATTATACGGGTGACAATTATAAAGTGGCCACCCATTTTTTTAAATTCTTGCGCGGCCATTTTGGGACGGCAAAGGTGCGCTTTTGAAATGGTTTTTCGAGAACTCTTCGAAAAAAAATATAGCGCCTATGTGGGAAAAGTATATTCCACCAAAAAAAAAAAAAAAATTCTGGGTAAAAATAAAAATGGCATTCCGCGCTTACAGAAGCAAAGTGGACTTGATTCTGAACACGTAGGACCCGGATGAGGGCCTAAAAAAAATGGTACCATTGAGAAAAAGACCATTAAAAAATCAATATCGAACGATAGTTCAAACTGAAGTCCGAGGAACGGCGGAGTTGGAATGGCCAGGAACGGAGTGGGCGTTGGAGCGTTCGCCGCTATCTTCTTGACGTGGCTGTCATGAGGTTGCAGACGTCACCGAGAGATGTCGGGTCGTGGCTGACGTTACGATGACAGGCGTTCGAGTGTGCGAGTGTAACGTGGAATATGAATGTCGAACGGGCTTCATTTGTTTGCAGGACCCGCGGAATCGGCGAAGAAAAAATACGAAAGCACCTAAAAGCCCTGGCCATGAGTCAATAATTAAACGAGCGATTGTCGTGAGACACTCAACGACTGGCCCAACGATTCGAGCCGCGCTGGGTGGATGTACCGTTTGTGAACGCAAAGAAAACGGTTTTCCCGAAATCGTGTTTAAGGGGTCAATTAAGATAACAAAGAATGCGTGACGATTAAAAGTGAATGCGGTCTTAAAGATCATGAGGAAGTAAGTTCACCTTAGAGTTTTACTCTAAGGTGCTTTCACGAGGAAGTAAGTTCACCTTAGAGTTTTACTCTAAGGTACTTTCAATTTTAACTAGGCAACAAAATCTTGGCGACGAAGGACGTGGATTTTGCAAAATAATCACGCGTGGGATTGACTCGATCAAAGATTTGGAAGGAAATAAGTGAAATAAAGATAATGATGACATCCGATTCATTGTTGTCTCCGTCGCTAAATTTTGGTTTGTGAGTACTGCGACCAGACGTGCCATCGCATTCCCACTTGCATATCAATTCTAAATTACCAACTTTATTTTGAGAATACTTCCAAAACATCCGATTGTACCATTAATATTATTTCAGCTGTATGATATAGCAATTCTTGAAGTCCAACTACGGCTCCACTTTGGTGACAGAAATTTCTGACTTTACAGGGAAACACTTTGTTTAGAATACAATACACGTTTATGAGGCGGGTATAATTTAGAATTTTTTTCACGCTTACAGAACGTATTAATTGGTATCGACTTTTGGTTTCTTTACCTTCTACATGGGTTTTTTAAGGGTCTTGCGCGGTGATTTTACGACTGAAAAAATATGCTTTTTGATGGTTTTTCAAGCTCCTTTTGAAAAGAAATGTATCGTATTTTTGTCATGAACAGTATTTTCCAGGGAAAATAGCGTATTCTGGAAAAAAATGAAATTTCCATTCGGCGTGCAGGAGAATGAAGTCTGGAAAATTCCGAATGAGGAACACTCCCGAAAAACTTTATTTGAGCCCCCCGTCATGCAGAAAAAATTATCAAACATACGATTTAAGGTCGATAGATCGAAATTTCATCAGTGGAACAAATGAGCTAAATCAGACACGGGCGCGCTATAGGAAGTGCTAGTCTGCTGACGTCACAGCTGCAACTTCCGAATGTTCGGCTGTCAAAGGAAGTTGGTCCTATGACACGCGGTCGAACAGAGGAATCTGAATGTGTCCCTATCCGAGAACGTTATTGAAAAGAATGTCAATTTCGAAAATGTTCGAGGATTCGCTAATAAGTTTGAGAATAAATAATTCTAGCAATAAACTTTTTAAGTAATTTGGCGTGAAATGATTATTTTTTACCAAATACTACGAGTATTTTTGTTTTTTAATGTTGCATAAATAATCTGAACATTCTGCAGTTACATAATTTTTAAATCGTAAATTCTAAATACATAATTATTCTACATAATTGTAAATATAAAAATAAATATCGTAAAATTCCGGAGTTACAGGATTTTAAGATAATTTATGAAACAGCGAAAGAAACAAAAATACATGTAGGATTTGGTAAAAGTTAATAATTTCACGCGAAATTATTTAAAAATGTAGTGTTAGGATTATTTATTCCAAAAGTTGTTCGCGAATCGCATATGATTTAAAATATTATTTGCGGAGCATGAAATCCTCGAACATTTTCGAAATGGACATAATTTTCAATGAAGTTCACAATCGATCGATTAAACTCAATCGGTTATCTTAACCCTTAGTCCGTGAAGGTACTTGAGGCACCTTAATCCCGTGAACCTGGGTCGTTTTCGTTTTTGCACTACCAAACCAACAATTGTCAATGAACAACATCTGAAAAAATGCATGGTCAATCTTTAGGCCGCACTTCTCAAGGGAAATAGGGTTCTTTTCTTTCTTATGTTTGATATTTTTTTAAATTAAATATTAAGCAACCTGCGAAGAAAATGATCATGGGCAGGACGAAAACGACCCACGTTCGCGAAATGCGGGTTAAAATTCTCTGCACTATCGGTCAGATTGGATCGAAAAGTCTGACGATTGTGCGATAACGACGGTAGGAGCATTGTTTATTTAACAAAGAAAAAATCGGTGCTCGGAATGGTTCTTGGGGCATCGATCGGACATTCCCGATATTACTGCCCCGAATTCGTCTCCGATTTTATCTTACTTCCGGTCAGATTGGATAAGGAAGTCTGACGATGCTGCGAGAACGACGGTAGGAGCTTTGTTTATTTAATGAAGATAACATCGATGCTCGAAATGGGTCTCGGAGCCTCAATCGGACATTCCCGATATTACTGCCCCGAATTCGTCTCCGATTTTATTTTCTTTCCGGTCAGATTGGGTCGAGAAGTCTGACGATGCGGGTTGAATATGGATTGAATACCCTCCATATTCAATACGTCCACAGCAGCAGTCCTCATGGTTATTTTTGTGCCGAGGGTGATAAATTTCTAAAAATCACTCACTGGGAATGAATCCGAACAATCTAAAGGCTATTTCGATAATAAAAGACAAAACAGAGTTTCAATGGACCGTTTTTTCATATTGGATTCGTCTCGATCCGATAAGAAAAAACGGTTGAAACAGGCGCATTTATCAACGTCGAATCTCATGTGAATCTCTCTTCGAATCGACGTCTTTTACATCTGGGAACGAATCCGAGTCCGCATGCGAGTGTTTCTGTTGTGGAATAACCCCAACAAACTGAGAACGCCGCGCTGATAGTGACAGTAGTAGTCCAATGATTATTTTCGTGTCGAGGGTGGTTAATAAAGAAAAAAAATCATTCTCTGGCAACGAATCCGAAAACTCTGAAGGTTATTTCAAAAATGAAATACAAAACAGAATTCGAATAGACCATTTTTCTTATTGGATTTGTCTCGGTATGATAAACAAATTGTTAAAACGGGCGCGTTTGTCAACGTCGAATCTCAAGTGAATCTGTTTTCGAATCGACGTTTTTAACATCTGGGAACGAATCCGAGTCCGCAGACAAGTGTTTCTGTTGTAGAATAATCTCTACAAACTGAGAACGCCACGGTAAACATTGGATTCGTTCACATTCATAGTCCACAGCAGCAGTCGTAGTCCAATGGCTATTTTCGTGCCAAGGGTGATACATTTTTAAAAATCGCCCACTGGGAACGAATCCAAACAATCTGAAGGTTATTTCGATAATAAAACACAAAACAGAATTTCAATGGACCGGCTTTGATATTGGATTCGTCTCGATCCAATAAAAAAAAATTGAAACAGGCGTATTTATCAACATCGAATCTCGTGAATCTCTCTTCAAATCGATGTCCTTTACATCTGGGAACGAATCCGAGTGCGCATGCAAGTGTTTCCGTTGTGGAATAATCACTACAAACAAAGAACGCAGTGCTGAACATTGGATTCGTTCACGTTCATAGTCCACAGCAGCAGTTCTCATGGTTATTTTTGTGCCGTGGGTGATAAATTTCTAAAAATCACTCACTGGGAACGAATGCGAACAGTCTGAAGGTTGATTCGATAATAAAACACAAAACTGAATTTCAATGGAGCAATTTTTCATATTGGATTCGTCTCGATCTGATAAAAAATGGTTCATACAGGCGCGTTCGTCAACGTCGAATCTCATGTGAATCTGTTTTCGAATCGACGTTTTTTACACCCGGGAACGAATCCAATTCCGCATGCAAGTGTTTCTGTTGTGAAATAATCCCTACAAACTGAGAACGGCGCGCTGAACATTCGATTCGTTCGCGTTCGTAGTCCACAGCAGCAGTCGCCATGGTTATATTTGTGACGAGGGTGATAAATTTCTAAAAGTCACTCACTGGGAATGAATCCGAACAATCTGAAGGTTGATTCGATAATAAAACACAAAACAGAATTTCAATTGACCGTTTTTTCATATTGGATTCGTATCGATCCGATAAGAAAAAACCGTTGAAACAGGCATATTTATCAACGTCAAATCTCATGTGAATCTCTCTTCGAATCGATGTCTGTTACATCTGGGAACGAATCCGAGTCCGCATGCGAGTGTTTCTGTTGTGGAATAACCCCAAAACACTGAGAACGCCCCGCTGATAGTGGGATTCGTTCACGTTCATAGTCCGCAGCAGCAGCAGTAGTCCAATAACTATTTTCGTGTCGAGGGTGGTAAATAAAGGAAAAACATCCTTCTGTGTAACGAATTCGAACAATCTGAAGGTTATTTCAAAAATTAAATACAAACCAGTATTCGAATATACCGTTTTTCACATTGGATTTGTCTCGAGGCGATGAAAAGAACGGTTGAAACAGGCATATTTATCAACGTCGAATCTCATGTGAATCTCTCTTCGAATCGACGTCTTTTACATCTGGGAACGAATCCGAGTCCGCATTTAAATGCTTCTGTTGTGGAATAACCCCAAAAAACGGAGAACGCCGCGCTGATAGTGGGATTCGTTCACGTTCATGGTCCGCAGCAGCAGTAGTAGTCCAATAACTATTGTCGCGTCGAGGGTGGTAAATAAAAGAAAAAAAACATTCTGTGGTAACGAATCCGAAAACTCTGAAGGTTTTTTCAAAGATGAAATACAAAACAACATTCGAATAGACCGTTTTTCCTATTGGATTCGTCTCCATCTGATAAAAAATCTTTGAAACAGGCGCGTTGATCAACGTCGAATCTCATGTGAATCTGTTTTCGAATCGACGTTTTTTACATCCGGGAACGAATCCGAGTGCGTGTGCAAGTGTTTCCGTTGTGAAATAATCCCTACAATCTGAGAACGCCGCGGTGAACACTGGATTCGTTCACGTTCATAGACCACAGCAGCAGTCGTGGTCCAATGGATATTTTCGTGCCGAGGGTGATACATTTCTAAAAATCACCCACTCGGAACGAATCCAAAGGATCTGAAGGTTATTGCGATAATCAAACACAAAACAGAATTTCAGTGCACCGTTTTTGATGTTGGATTCGTCTCGATCGAATAAAAAACGATTTAAACAGGCTCGTTTATCAACGTCGATTCGAAGAGAGCTTCGAATCGACGTCCTTTACATCTGGTAACGAATCCGAATCCGCATGCAAGTGTTTCTGTTGTGGAATAATCTCTACAAACTGAGAACGCCGCGATCAACATTGGATTCGTTCACATTCATAGTCCACAGCAGCAGTCGTAGTCCATTGGCTACTTTCGTGCTATGGGTGATACTTTTTTACGAATCACTCACTGGGGACGAATTCGACGATTCTGAAGGTTATTTCGATAATAGAACACAAAACAGAATTCCAATGGACCATCTTCGATATTGGATTCGTCTCGAACCAATAAAAAAAACAATTGAAACAGGCGTATTTATCAACATCGAATCTCGAGAATCTCTCTTCGAATCGACGTCTCCTACAGCTAACAGCGAATCCGAGTCCGCCAGCAAGTGTTTCTGTTGTGGAATAACCCCTACAGACGGAGACCGTCGCGCTGATAATGGGATTCGTTCACGTTCATAGCCCACAGCAGCAGTAGTAGTCAAATGACTCTTTTCGTGTCGAGGGTGGTAAATAAAGAAAAAAATCATTCTGTGGTAACGAATCCGAAAACTCGGAACGGTTTTTCAAAGATAAAATACAAAACAAAATTTGAATGGACCGTTTTTCTGATTGGATTCGTCTCGATCTGATACCAAATTGTTGAAACAGGCGCGTTTATCAACGTCGAATCTCATGTGCATCTGTTTTCGAATCGACGTTTTTTACATCCGGGAACGAATCCGAGTGCGCATGCAAGTGTTTCTGTTGTGGAATAATCCCTACAAACTGAGAACGACGCGCTGAACATTGGTTTCGTTCGCTTTCATAGTCCACAGCAGCACTCGTCGTGGTTATTTTTCTGACGAGGGTGATACATTACTAAAAATCACTCAATGGGAATGAATCCGAACAGTCTGAAGGTTGATTCGATAATAAAACACAAAAGAGAAATTCAATGGACCGTTTTTTCATATTGGATTCGTATCGATCCGATAGGAAAAAAAACCGTTGAAACAGGCATATTTATCAACGTCGAATCTCATGTGAATCTCTCTGCGAATCGACGTCTTTTACATCTGGGAACGAATCCGAGTCCGCGTGCGAGTGTTTCTGTTGTGGAATAACCCCACAAAACTGAGAACGCCGCGCTGATAGTGGGATTCGTTGCCGTTCATAGTCCACAGCAGCAATAGTAGCCCAATCAATATTTTCGTGTCGAGGGTGGTAAAAAAGGAAAAAAATCCTTCTGTGGTAACGAATCCGAAAAATCTGAAGGTTATTTCAAAAAATAAATACAAACCAGTATTCGAATATACCGTTTGTCATATTGGATTTGTCTCGAGGCGATAAAAAGAACGGTTGAAACAGACGCGTTTATCAAAGTCAAATCTCATGTGAATCTTTCTTCGAATCGACGTCTTTTACATCTGGGAACGAATCCGAGTCCGCATTTAAGTGCTTCTGTTGTGGCATAACCCCTACAGACGGAGACCGTCGCGCTGACAATGGGATTCGTTCACGTTCACAGTCCACAGCAGCAGTTCAATGACTTTTTTCGTTTCGGGGTTGGTAAATAACGAAAAAAAAACATTCTGTGGTAACGAATCCGAAAACTCTGAAGGTGTTTTCAAAGATGAAATACAAAACGATATTCGAATAGACCGTTTTTCCTATTGGATTCGTCTCGATCTGATAAAAAATGGTTCAAACAGGCGCGTTTATCACCGTCGAATCTCATGTGAATCTATTTTCGAATCGACGTTTCTTACATCCGGGAACGAATCCGAGTGCGTGTGCAAGTGTTTCCGTTGTGGAATAATCCCTACAATCTGAGAACGCCGCGGTGAACATTGGATTCGTTCACGATCATAGTCCACAACAGCAGTCGTAGTCCAATGGCTGTTTTCGTGCCGAGGGTGATAAATTTCTAAAAATCACCTACTCTGAACGAATCCAAAGAATCTGAAGGTTATTGCGATAATAAAACACAAAACAGAATTTCAATGCACTGTTTTTGATATTGGATTCCTCTCGATCTAATAAAAAAACTATTGAAACAGGCGTATTTATCAACGTTTCGAAGAGAGCTTCGAATCGACGTCTTTTACATCTGGTGACGAATTCGAATCCGCATGCAAGTGTTTCTGTTGTGGAATAATCCCTGCAAACTGAGAACGCCACGGTGAACATTGGATTCGTTCACATTTATAGTCCACAGCAGCAGTCGTAGTCCAATGGCTATTTTCGTGTCAAGGGTGATATATCGTTAAAAATAACTCACTGGGAACGAATCCGAACAATCTGAAGGTTACTTTGATAACAAAACACAAAACAGAATTTCAATCGACCGTCTTTGATCTTGGATTCGTCTCGATCGGATAAGAAAAAACGGTTGAAATAGGCGTCTTTATCAACGTCGAATCTCATGAGCATCTCTCTTCGAATCGACGTCTTTTACATCTGGGAACGAATCCGAGTCCGCATGCGAGTATTTCTGTTGTGGAATAACCCCAAAAAGCTGAGACCGCCGAGCAGATAGTGGGATTCGTTCACGTTCATAGTCCGCAGCAGCAGTAGTAGTCCAATAACTATTTTCGTGTCGAGGGTGGTAAATAAAGGAAAAAAAATCCTTCTGTGGTAACGAATCCGAACAATCTGAAGGTTATTTCAAAAAATAAATACAAACCAGTATTCGAATATACCGTTTTCAGATTCCAATCAGATTGAGACGAATCCAATAAGAAAAACGGACCATTCGAATTTTGTTTTGTTTTTTATCTTTGAAAAAACCTTCAGAGTTTTCGGATTTGTTACCACAGAATGATTTTTTTCTTTATTTACCACCCTCGACACGAAAAGACTCATTGGACAGCTACTGCTGCTGTGTGCTATGAACGTGAACGAATCCCACTATCAGCGTGGCGTTCTCAGTTTTTTGGGGTTATTCCACAACAGAAAGACTCGCATGCGGACTCGGATTCGTTCCCAGGTGTAAAATACGTCGATTCGAAGAGAGATTCACATGAGATTCGACGTTGATAAATATGCCTGTTTCAACGTTTTTTTCTTATCGGATCGATACGAAACCAATATGAAAAAACGGTCCATTGAAATTCTATTTGTGTTTTATTATCGAATCAACCTTCCGATTGTTCGGATTCCCAGATGTAAAAGACTTCGTTCGAAGAAAGATTCACATGAGATTTGACTTTGATAAACGCGTCTGTTTCAACCGTTCTTTTTATCTCCTCGAGACAAATCCAATATGAAAAACGGTATATTCGAATACTGGTTTGTATTTATGTTTTGAAATAACCTTCAGATTGTTCGGATTCGTTACCACAGAAGGATTTTTTTCCTTTATTTACCACCCTCGACACGAAAATAGTTATTGGGCTACTATTGCTGCTGTGGACTACGAACGTCAACGAATCCCACTATCAGCGCGGCGTTCTCAGATTTGTGGGATTATTCCACAACAGAAACACTCGCACGCGGACTCGGATTCGTTCCCAGATGTAAAAGACGTCGATTCGCAGAGAGATTCACACGAGATTCGACGTTGATAAATATGCCTGTTTCAACGGTTTTTTTTCTTATCGGATCGATACGAAGCCAATATGAAAAAACGGTCCATTGAATTTCTGTTTTGTTTTTTATTATCGAATCAACCTTCAGATTGTTCGGATTCATTCCCATTGAGTGATTTTTAGAAATTTATCACCCTCGTCAGAAAAATAACCATGACGACTGCTGCTGTGGACTATGAAAGCGAACGAAACCAATGTTCAGCGCGTCGTTCTCAGTTTGTAGGGATTATTCCACAACAGAAACACTTGCATGCGCACTCGGATTCGTTCCCGGATGTAAAAAACGTCGATTCGAAAACAGATGCACATGAGATTCGACGTTGATAAACGCGCCTGTTTCAACAATTTGGTATCAGATCGAGACGAATCCAATCAGAAAAACGGTCCATTCGAATTTTGTTTTGTATTTTATCTTTGAAAAAACGTTCCGAGTTTTCGGATTCGTTACCACAGAATGATTTTTTTCTTTATTTACCACCCTCGACACGAAAAGAGTCATTGGACTACTACTGCTGCTGTGGGCTATGAACGTGAACGAATCCCATTATCAGCGCGACGGTCTCCGTCTGTAGGGGTTATTCCACAACAGAAACACTTGCTGGCGGACTCGGATTCGCTGTTAGCTGTAGGAGACGTCGATTCGAAGAGAGATTCACGAGATTCGATGTTGATAAATACGCCTGTTTCAATTGTTTTTTTTATTGGTTCGAGACGAATCCAATATCGAAGATGTTCCATTGGAATTCTGTTTTGTGTTCTATTATCGAAATAACCTTCAGAATCTTCGAATTCGTCCCCGGTGAGTGATTCGTAATAAAGTATCACCCGTAGCACGAAAATAGCCAATGGACTACGACTGCTGCTGTGGACTATGAATGTGAACGAATCCAATGTTCATCGCGGCGTTCTCAGTTTGTAGGGATTATTCCACAACAGAAACACTTGCATGCGGATTCGGATTCGTTACCAGATGTAAAGGACGTCGATTCGAAGCTCTCTTCGAATCGAGGTTGATAAACGAGCCTGTTTGAATCGTTTTTCATTCGATCGAGACGAATCCAACATCAAAAACGGTGCACTGAAATTCTGTTTTGTGTTTGATTATCGCAATAACCTTCAGATCCTTTGGATTCGTTCCGAGCGGGTGATTTTTAGAAATTTATCACCCTCGGCACGAAAATAGCCATTGGACCACGACTGCTGCTGTGGTCTATGAACGTGAACGAATGCAGTGTTCACCGCGGCGTTCTCAGATTGTAGGGATTATTCCACAACGGAAACACTTGCACACGCACTCGGATTCGTTCCCGGATGTAAAAAACGTCGATTCGAAAACAGATTCACATGAGATTCGACGTTGATAAACGCGCCTGTTTCAACCATTTTTTATCAGATGGAGACGAATCCAATAGGAAAAACGGTCTATTCGAATGTTGTTTTGTATTTCATCTTTGAAAAAACCTTCAGAGTTTTCGGATTCGTTACCACAGAATGTTTTTTTTCTTTTATTTACCACCCTCGACGCGAAAATAGTTATTGGACTACTACTGCTGCTGCGGACTATGAACGTGAACGAATCCCACTATCAGCGCGGCGTTCTCAGTTTTTTGGGGTTATTCCACAACAGAAGCATTTAAATGCGGACTCGGATTCGTTCCCAGATGTAAAAGACGTCGATTCGAAGAGAGATTCACATGAGATTCGACGTTGATAAATATGCCTGTTTCAACCGTTCTTTTCATCGCCTCGAGACAAATCCAATGTGAAAAACGGTATATTCCAATACTGGTTTGTATTTAATTCTTGAAATAACCTTCAGATTGTTCGGATTCGTTACCACAGAAGGATTTTTTTCCTTTATTTACCACCCTCGACACGAAAATAGTTATTGGGCTACTACTGCTGCTGTGGACTATGAACGTGAACGAATCCCACTATCAGCGCGGCGTTCTCAGTTTTTTGGGCTTATTCCACAACAGAAAGACTCGCATGAGAACTCGGATTCGTTCCCAGATGTAAAAGACGTCGATTCGAAGAGAGACTGACATGAGATTCGACGTTGATAAATATGCCTGTTTCAACGGTTTTGTCTTATCGGATCTATACGAATCCAATATGAAAAAACGGTCCATTGAAATTCTGTTTTGTATATTATTATCGAATCAACCTTCAGATTGTTCGGATTTGTTCCCAGCGAGTGATTTTTAGAAATGTATCACACTCGTCACAAAAATAACCATGACGACTGCTGCGGTGGACTATGAACGCGAACGAATCCAATGTTCAACGCGGCGTTCTCAGTTTGTAGGGATTATTTGACAACAGAAACACTTGCATGCGGACTCGGATCCTTTCCCGGATGTAAAAAACGTCGATTCGAAAACAGATTCACATGAGATTCCACGTTGATAAACGCGCCTGTTTCAACCATTTTTTATCAGATCGAGACGAATCCAATAGGAAAAACGGTCTATTCGAATTTCGTTTTGTATTTCATCTTTGAAAAAACCTTCAGAGTTTTCGGATTTGTTACCACAGAATGTTTTTTTTTTTTCGTTATTTACCACCCTCGACACGAAAAAAGTCATAGAACTGCTACTGCTTCTGTGGACTGTGAACGTGAACGAATCCCATTGTCAGCGCGACGGTCTCCGTCTGTAGGGGTTATGCCACAACAGAAGCGCTTAAATGCGGACTCGGATTCGTTCCCAGATGTAAAAGACGTCGATTCGAAGAAAGATTCACATGAAATTTAACTTTGATAAACGCGTCGGTTTCAACCGTTCTTTTTATCGCCTCCAGACAAATCCAATATGAAAAACGGTATATTGGAATACTGGTTTGTATTGAATTTATGAAATAACCTTCAGATTGTTCGGATTCGTTACCACAGAACGATTTTTTTCCTTTATTTACCACCCTCGACACGAAAATAGTTATTGGACTACTACTGCTTCTGTGGACTATGAACGTGAACGAATCCCACTATCAGCGCGGCGTTCTCAGTGTTTTGGAGTTATTCCACAACAGTAACACTCGCATGCGGACTCGGATTCGTTCCCAGATGTAAAAGACATCGATTCGAAGAGAGATTCACATGAGATTCGACGTTGCTAAATATGCCTGTTTCAACGGTTTTTTCTGATCGGATCGATACGAGTCCAATATGAAAAAACGGTCCATTGAAATTCTGTTTTGTGTTTTATTATCGAATCAACCTTCAGATTGTTCGGATTCGTTCCCAGTGAGTGATTTTTAGAAATTTATCACCCTCGTCACAAAAATAACCATGGCGACTGCTGCTGTGGACTACGAACGCGAACGAATCCAATGTTCAGCGCGGGGTTTTCAGTTTTTAGGGATTATTTCACAACAGAAACACTTGCATGCGGAATCGGATTCGTTCCCGGATGTAATAAACGTCGATTCGAAAACAGATTCACATGAGATTCGACGTTGACGAACGCGCCTGTTTCAACCATTTTTTATCAGATCGAGACGAATCCAATATGAAAAATTGCTCCATTGAAATTCAGTTTTGTGTTTTACTATCGAATCAACCTTCAGACTGTTCGCATTCGTTCCCAGTGAGTGATTGTTAGAAATTTATCACCCTCGGCACAAAAATAACCATGAGAACTGCTGCTTTGGACTATGAACGTGAACGAATCCAATGTTCAGCACTGCGTTCTTTGTTTGTAGTGATTATTCCACAACGGAAACACTTGCATGCGCACGCGGATTCGTTCCCAGATGTAAAGGACATCGATTTGAAGAGAGATTCACGAGATTCGATGTTGATAAATACGCCTGTTTCAATTTTTTTTTTATTGGATCGAGACGAATCCAATATCAAAGCCGGTCCATTGAAATTCTGTTTTGTGTTTTATTATCGCAATAACCTTCAGATTGTTTGGATTCGTTCCCAGTGGGCGATTTTTAAAAATGTATCACCCTTGGCACGAAAATAGCCATTGGACTACGACTGCTGCTGTGGACTACGAATGTGAACGAATCCAATGTTTACCGTGGCGTTCTCAGGTTGTAGGGATTATTCTACAACAGAAACACTTGTCTGCGGACTCGGATTCGTTCCCAGATGTTAAAAACGTCGATTCGAAAACAGATTCACTTGAGATTCGACGTTGACAAACGCGCCCGTTTTAACAATTTGTTTATCATACCGAGACAAATCCAATAAGAAAAATGGTCTATTCGAATTCTGTTTTGTATTTCATTTTTGAAATAACCTTCAGAGTTTTCGGATTCGTTGCCAGAGAATGATTTTTTTCTTTATGAACCACCCTCGACACGAAAATAATCATTGGACTACTACTGTCACTATCAGCGCGGCGTTCTCAGTTTGTTGGGGTTATTCCACAACAGAAACACTCGCATGCGGACTCGGATTCGTTCCCAGATGTAAAAGACGTCGATTCGAAGAGAGATTCACATGAGATTCGACGTTGATAAATGCGCCTGTTTCAATCGTTTTTTCTTATCGGATCGAGACGAATCCAATATGAAAAAACGGTCCATTGAAACTCTGTTTTGTCTTTTATTATCGAAATAACCTTCAGATTGTTCGGATTCATTCCCAGTGAGTGATTTTTAGAAATTTATCACCCTCGGCATAAAAATAACCATGAGGACTGCTGCTGTGGACGTATTGAATATGGAGGGTATTCAATCCATATTCAACCCGCATCGTCAGACTTCTCGACCGAATCTGACCGGAAAGAAAATAAAATCGGAGACGAATTCGGGGCAGTAATATCGGGAATGTCCGATTGAGGCTCCGAGAACCATTTCGAGCATCGATGTTATCTTCATTAAATAAACAAAGCTCCTACCGTCGTTCTCGCAGCATCGTCAGACTTCCTTATCCAATCTGACCGGAAGTAAGATAAAATTGGAGACGAATTCGGGGCAGTAATATCGGGAATGTCCGATCGATGCCCCAAGAACCATTCCGAGCACCGATTTTTTCTTTGTTAAATAAACAATGCTCCTACCGTCGTTATCGCACAATCGTCAGACTTTTCGATCCAATCTGACCGATAGTGCAGAGAATTTTAACCCACATTTCGCGAACGTGGGTCGTTTTCGTCCTGCCCATGATCATTTTCTTCGCAGGTTGCTTAATATTTAATTCAAAAAAATTTCAAACATAAGAAAGAAAAGAACCCTATTTCCCTTGAGAATTGCGGCCTAAAGATTGACCATGCATTTTTTCAGATGTTGTTCATTGACAATTGTTGGTTTGGTAGTGCAAAAACGAAAACGACCCAGGTTCACGGGATTAAGGTGCCTCAAGTACCTTCACGGATTAAGGGTTAAGATAACCGATTGAATTTAATCGATCGATTGTGAACTTCATTGAAAATAATGTCCATTTCGAAAATGTTCGAGGATTTCATGCTCCGCAAATAATATTTTAAATCATATGCGATTCGCGAACAACTTTTGGAATAAATAATCCTAACACTACATTTTAAAATAATTTCGCGTGAAATTATTAACTTTTACCAAATCCTACATGTATTTTTGTTTCTTTCGCTGTTTCATAAATTATCTTAAAATCCTGTAACTCCGGAATTTTACGATATTTATTTTTATATTTACAATTATGTAGAATAATTATGTATTTAGAATTTACGATTTAAAAATTATGTAACTGCAGAATGTTCAGATTATTTATGCAACATTAAAAAACAAAAATACTCGTAGTATTTGGTAAAAAATAATCATTTCACGACAAATTACTTAAAAAGTTTATTGCTAGAATTATTTATTCTCAAAGTTATTAGCGAATCCTCGAACATTTTCGAAATTGACATTCTTTTCAATAACGTTCTCGGATAGGGACACATTCAGATCCCTCTGTTCGACCGCGTGTCATAGGACCAACTTCCTTTGACCGCCGAACATTCGGAAGTTGCAGCTGTGACGTCAGCAGACTAGCACTTCCTATAGCGCGCCCGTGTCTGATTTAGCTCATTTGTTCCACTGATGAAATTTCGATCTATCGACCTTAAATCGTATGTTTGATAATTTTTTCTGCATGACGGGGCCTCAAATAAAGTTTTTCGGGAGTGTTCCTCATTCGGAATTTTCCAGACTTCATTCTCCTGCACGCCGAATGGAAATTTCATTTTTTTCCAGAATACGCTATTTTCCCTGGAAAATACTGTTCATGACAAAAATACGATACATTTCTTTTCAAAAGGAGCTTGAAAAACCATCAAAAAGCATATTTTTTCAGTCGTAAAATCACCGCGCAAGACCCTTAAAAAACCCATGTAGAAGGTAAAGAAACCAAAAGTCGATACCAATTAATACGTTCTGTAAGCGTGAAAAAAATTCTAAATTATACCCGCCTCATAAACGTGTATTGTATTCTAAACAAAGTGTTACCCTGTAAAGTCAGAAATTTCTGTCACCAAAGTGGAGCCGTAGTTGGACTTCAAGAATTGCTATATCATACAGCTGAAATAATTTTAATGGTACAATCGGATGTTATTGGAAGTATTCTCAAAATAAAGTTGGTAATTTAGAATTGATATGCAAGTGGGAATGCGATGGCACGTCTGGTCGCAGTACTCACAAACCAAAATTTAGCGACGGAGACAACAATGAATCGGATGTCATCATTATCTTTATTTCACTTATTTCCTTCCAAATCTTTGATCGAGTCAATCTCACGCGTGATTATTTTGCAAAATCCACGTCCTTCGTCGCCAAGATTTTGTTGCCTAGTTAAAATTGAAAGTACCTTAGAGTAAAACTCTAAGGTGAACTTACTTCCTCGTGAAAGCACCTTAGAGTAAAACTCTAAGGTGAACTTACTTCCTCATGATCTTTAAGACCGCATTCACTTTTAATCGTCACGCATTCTTTGTTATCTTAATTGACCCCTTAAACACGATTTCGGGAAAACCGTTTTCTTTGCGTTCCCAAACGGTACATCCACCCAGCGCGGCTCGAATCGTTGGGCCAGTCGTTGAGTGTCTCACGACAATAGCTCGTTTAATTATTGACTCATGGCCAGGGCTTTTAGGTGCTTTCGTATTTTTTCTTCGCCGATTCCGCGGGTCCTGCAAACAAATGAAGCCCGTTCGACATTCATATTCCACGTTACACTCGCACACTCGAACGCCTGTCATCGTAACGTCAGCCACGACGCGACATCTCTCGGTGACTTCTGCAACCTCATGACAGCCACGTCAAGAAGATAGCGGCGAACGCTCCAACGCCCACTCCGTTCCTGGCCATTCCAACTCCGCCGTTCCTCGGACTTCAGTTTGAACTATCGTTCGATATCGATTTTTTAATGGTCTTTTTCTCATTGGTACCATTTTTTTTGTGGCCCTCATCCGGGTCCTACGTGTTCAGAATCAAGTCCACTTTGCTTCTGTAAGCGCGGAATGCCATTTTTATTTTTACCCACAATTTTTTTTTTTTTTTGGTGGAATATACTTTTCCCACACAGGCGCTATATTTTTTTTCGAAGAGTTCTCGAAAAACCATTTCAAAAGCGCACCTTTGCCGTCTCAAAATGGCCGCGCAAGAATTTAAAAAAATGGGTGGCCACTTTATAATTGTCACCCTGTATTCAATCTATTCTCCGCGATTTCATTCATCTTTGAAGTTGTAACAATATATCGATAATCTCCAAAAGTGATCTTCGCCTTGTGTTAATTTATTGCATTAAACCTGAATTCCTCGATATAATAAAAAAGTGTCACTCATCGTTTTCTTCGGCATCTTTTATTCAGAATTACGAGCGTATTCAAAAAATACTTGTGAAAGGAATTGTGCCAGTTTATCCAAAGTTTCTCTACTACTTTTGCCTTGTGTTTTAGTGCTCCTTAGCTGAGCACGAAACGTCCCCATCCATTTCCGGTGATTAGGTGATCTTTCGTGCTGCCTAGTGGCCAGGCACGGTCACCACGATCTACCGTGCAATCTCATTTCCTAAAATAAATTTGAATTCAGTGCTATTGCGTTTGCACGAATTCGTATCCCTTTCAGTTTTGCAAGTGTGCTGCCCAGGGCCCAAGCACCTGTACCACAACTTGGAAACTGGGACAATACCTGAAACAATTATTTCGAATTAATTAGTTAACTTATGTTTTTTTTCTAATGCCAAGAAGACGTGCAGGTGCTCACTTTCAACGACGCCGCGCTCAGTCTAGCCGAGGTGAGACATCGGGTCGACATTCCTGCGGTGATAATTGAACTCTAGAACAACGGTCCAATCGATTGCCGCTTAGCGCAAGACTGCGCATTATTTCAAATACTCTCCTCCATTCGCGAGTGTATATCGTGGACGATCGTTTAATCCGTCGCGTATCTCCGCCGTCACCTGTCAACGATCCAGACGCATCAACGGTCGTTGCATCACCTGAACACGAAGTAACATTTCCTGTTATTTCATTCGACGTCGAATCTTCCTCTATCGGCGTCGAGCCAGAAATCAGTTCTTACGTCGTGGATTCACCTGTTGCTAATTCCTCATCGGTCGTTGAGTCCGCACACGATTAGGTTCCATTCCTATGGGTGCGTGTACATCGTCTTCTCAGAGGCCTGCTGTGGAACTTGCTGTCCCTGAAATCACCATTCGGTTTGAGATAGTCCACACCGATCGCGGAAGTTCCCTTCAGATACGGCAGCGTCCTCTCCCTCCACCCGCTACGCACCGCCGCTCGTAAGGGTAAGTTAGATTAATTCGCGCTACTTTCTTTTCTACCCTCTTACCCTAATTTTGTATTTTCTACTTTTTATAACAATACTTACCAATTGCCGATTGTGACCTGATCCTCATCCCTGTTGGGCACATTCCCGACTAAAGGCAGGATCTCAAGGCTGGCATCCGTTTTCTGAAAATAGAAGGAAAATACACTTATCCAAAAATAACGTAAATTTAACCGCACAGTCCGAATTGCGTATTTCTTTTCTTTAAAAATATATTTTTTTTTATCTATAATAAATTCCCGGACGTAACACCTGTATATATATATGTTGTGGAGGGCAAGATCGCCAGGACGTAACACCTTCCCCCTTTAAGCCGAAGACACCCTACTGGATGGCTGAGGCCCAGCGCAAAGGCGGTCGAGCAGGACGGCGTCGATGCCCGACAATCTCCTAGTTGATGTCGAAGGTTTAGGCTCCGGTTCGTTGGTTAGAAAGACCAATTCCCTAGGGGATGGTTCGGAATCGGGTCCTTCATCCTTCTGATTCCTTCTATGGGCCCTGGTCACGAGTAGGTTGGTGACGTAATTCCAAATGGCTCCGAATAATGCGAAGCTGCATCTGTATAACGAATGCAGTGTGTATCCATGGATGATGGTATCGATGGCTGATGTGATGATTGAATAAATAGCCATGATGCCGAGAAAGCCTGCGCTGACGATTCCGAATTTCTCGAAACCGTTCCACAAGTTTTCGAAAGCGTTGGTCGCGATGTGCTCCAAGGTGCTTTCGTTCAAAAGATTTTTCAGAGACACGGCTCCTGGTGGAATAGCGTATCCAGCTGATCCGCGAGCCAAGTTATTTAGTAGCGCTGGTCTTTCGGCGGGAAACATGATACGATCGCGCAGTTCTTCCATTTCTTCATTTGTATAAATTCCACTTGTTCCAACCGGTGTGTAACCCCACGTAGGTGTAGTCATTGGGCGTAATATTTGCGGAGGTGGAACTTCGATTGGGTGTGGGGCAAAGCGGTACCATGTCCCGTCAATGAGATATTGTGCCGGAAGAAGAGGGTTGCATTCGATATGTGCCCCAACCTTGAGAAGCGTGCACAAAATTGTTGATAGAAAATATGACTGGTTACGATGCGTTACCGGAAACTCGAGATAACATTCTTCAGTTTACATTCCCCAGGAACGCACTTGACGATATGGTCTACTTCGCCGGCGATGATTGCCATGTACCCTGGACTTCTTGTGACTGCTCGGGCGAATTTTTCCGGTAATATTGATGCGGTTGCCAGAGCGTTTCGAAGTACCTGTTGGTCTAGGTTGAATCGTTGTGTCAAAACATCCTTGTATAACGCTTTTATTTGAGTTTTAATTTGTTTTTCCACATAAATAAATTTTGAGTTGACGTATGAAAATATATCCAAATTACTGACGAGGACCTTACGGCGTGAGGCGAACGTTTGGCCATTCCGAGTTTCCAGGATAAATAATTTCGGATGTTCCGTTCGGATTAGAGTATAGCCGCAGACGGGTTTCTCGTTCCTAACGGCCAGAGCAAATGTGGTTTCTTGAGTAGATAATGTGTACACATCAGGTGTCTGGATAGAATTTTCGATAGTGCGGAGTTTCGTTGCCATGCCATCGTAGAGGACGTCATATCAATTGAAGAGGCACGTGTCCACAGGTTCCGTTTTCCAAAAAGCTTGGTTCCCTTCGACGTCCGTGCATTGACCTTCGGACAATTGACATTGGGTCGTACTCTGGAGGATAATACGGTTGGTCGCCATGTTGACCGATGCCTCATAACTGGAGAGGGTGATTTTGGGAGAAGCCTGGACCACTACGTTGCTCCAGGCACCAAAAGGGTCACTTATTGGGCGCCGGTGCAACTTCCTTCGTTGGTAAGCGTTCCAGCAAGCTTAAGACTCCTTGATGTAGTACTATTTCTCTTTAGATCGGTGACGATAGTGGAAAAACCAAGTTGGGTGATTCCGGTTTCATGGACCTTACGGCAAGTTTTGTCGTCTAGTTCGTGGAGATAGATTTGACGACCATTTCGGACTATTGAGTTGTGCGAATTCATGCCGCAGTTGTATAGCGTCCTGTCGACTTCGATATTACATTCGATGACCTCGGTTGTGGAGAATTCCGAGAGTTGCAGCAGTTGAATTGTCACAGGTATCGGGGTTGGATCAATTATAGGTATGTGGCAAGCTCCGATGTTGGTGAGAGAATCGGTAGTGATGTTGAGCGTAGGGGCGCCGCAATCATACCCGAAGAGGCAGGCGGCTGTGCGCATGAGGAGAAAAATGATGGCTGTTGTCTCCGGCTCCATTCTGTAACCAATAACGAGGGTTTTCGTTACAGACGGGTGGCCCTTAATTTGTTTGTGTGTACGATGCGAGGTTTGCCTTGGTAAAGGATTTTAACGTTACCCCCCGACAACATTTCGATTATTTCACACGGTTCGGAATATTGGTCCGCTAATTTTCCTTTTTGAGGCTCCTTACGCATTAGTACGCGATCGCCAACCTTAAAGAATTTTGGGTTGATGTTGCGATCGTAGTATTCCTTTGATTTTTCCATTGCGTGTTTCAGGTTTTCGGCGGCCATTGTTTGAAGGCCATCTATACGAGTAAACAGATCAGCGAGATATTAAGCGTAAGAAGGGTCCTGTGTCTCCTAGATTTGGTGATGGGCCGAAGGGTGACGAGCTAATCTGCCGAATATGAGTTCGTGGGGGGTATACCCAGTGCCTTCGTGACGACTCATGTTATACAAGAACATGGCTAGATCTAGGTACTCGTCCCAATCGGAATTCTCGTTTACGTGCTGCTCTAGATATTCCATGAGTACGTGATGGGAACGTTCTATTGACGCGTTACTCTGGGGGTGAAAGGCCGTTGTTTGATAAGCCTTAATTTTAAATTTTTTCGCTACAGCCTTCATAAGGCTGCTACAGAAGTTGGATCCTCGATCGGTGAGAAGGGCACGGGGTGCGCCGTAACGTGCAATGAAGTTCTTCACGAACGCGGAGCTGATGTCCATCGATGAGGTTCGGCTCAGTGGAATAGCCAATGAATATTTCGGGAGAAGATCTTGGAGAGTTAATATATACTGATTGCCGTTTTTTGTTAAAGGGAGGGGTCCCACTATGTCCATGGCGATCTTATCGAACGCGGCCCCAGGTGTATCGGTAAGTATCATGGGCTGTTTTGTTTTTATGCGGACCAATTTTTTAAGTTGGCAGTTTCGACAATGTTGAATATACTCTTGGATCTGGACCTTCATATTTTTCCAGTAGTAGTACTCGCGGATACGTTTATACGTTTTATTTACTCCTTTGTGACCGCCGATTAACGAGTCTTGCTTTTCTTTAACAATGTCCAGCCGATTTTCTTCGGGAGGAATTTGAACTAATTGACTGCAAATTATGAGCGAGACATTTTCCTCGCGGAGCGTTTCGTACAGGTTGTTTTTAATTACAGCCCACGGCACGTTGCCGATGGAGGGCGTTTTAGCAATGCAAACTTCCTTAAGGCACAACTCGCGAATCGCGTCCCTCAGGGAGTCGCAAATTTCCTGGAGATCTAAGATCTTGAGGTTATCGTGAATACTGCCTAGAATGGGCAGTGCGATTATTTGTTTTGTCTTTACGATTTTAAATTTTACCCGCAGGTACTCTTCCAGTTTCGGGAAGATCCCCTGTTCCTGGAGGCCTTTAGCGCCTTCGTCGAGTGGTTGCCCGATCATGGTTATGAAGACGACGTAATTATCTTTTTGCATATGCAATCTATCGCGGGTTTCTACAATGTTCAGAGAGTTTGATAGATGGCGATTTCCTTCATTAGTTTCAAATTGAGGATTCTCGTTATCGATTAAGTTACTCTGTTCGGATTCGTCGTCTGACTCGTCATCACTTTCGGGTATACCTTCGTCATCGTTTGAACTTTCTTTTTCAGGTTCGTCTTCCCTAAAGGGGGAGACTGAAAAACGATCCAGGGATGGATTTGATGGGAGCTCGGGAGGAACTGCCGGTGTGAGTTCTGGGGGGAACTCTAAGGTGATATCCGGAAGGGATCCTGGAGAGTGGAGGGGAGGGGGTGCACTGATAGGTTCCTCCACAACCATTTGTTCAAAAGGTAAGTTTCGTTCTGCTTTTCTATTTGACTGTGTTTGTTCGGCAAGATTGAAGCCTAGGAAGGGCTCACCTTCAATTGACTGTAATGATGGCCTTCTTGGAGCAGTGCTGGTATGGGCCTCTATTTCTTTTGATTTTTTCTTTTTCTTTTTAGGTGGAGAGAAGATTCTCTCGTCGTCCGAAGTGACGGTTTTGTTCGGCGTATGTTTTGTAATAAAAATTGTTTTTTGTTTAGGAGGGTTTCGGGATAGAGCGTCAGCGTTGCTGTTTGCTCTTCCCGGTTTGTAAATTATTTTGTAGGTGTAATATGCGAGACTCAGTTGCCAATGGACCAGCCGATTGGCCGGGTCCTTCACCGAATGAAGCCACACGAGCGGCTTGTGATCGGTGACCAACATGAACTCTTGCTCATAGACGTAAAGTCTGAAATGATTTACGCTGTACAAAATGGCAAGAAGTTCTTCTTCGATCGTAGAGTAGTTGAGTTCGTGCTTATTCAGTGTACGTGAGGCGTAACTGATGGGTCGGTCCTTGCCGATTTCCTCTTGGCTGAGGACACTCCCGACCGCGATATCTGATGCGTCGGTCGTGATAACAAAATGCTTCGAAAATTCTGTATACCGAAGTACCGGTTCTTTGCAAAGGGCATCGCGGCGTGTTGTTACGTCCTGGCGATCTTGCCCTCCACAACATATATATATATATATATATATATATATATATATATATATATATATATATATATATATATATATATATATATATATATATATACGTGAACATATACATAGGTATATATATACTTAAACATACACACCTTTTTTTTCCAATCTTACATATGCAATTTAGAATATCTGGGTGCCTACGTATGCATAGGACCCTATAAAACATAAGGAGTTATACGTAGTCACGCGCGCACGCACACACACACACACACACACACACACACACACACACACACACACACACACACACACACACACACGCACACGCACACGCACACGCACACGCACACGCACACGCACACGCACACGCACACGCACACGCACACGCACACGCACACACACACACACACACACACACACACACACACACACACACGCACACACACACACACACATATATATATATTCCCGGCGATTTATTTTAGGGCGCCAGCCGCCGTGGCGGCTCGCCGGGAAAATTGGTCGGACGTTGTCCGGTCGGAGGTCACCCAAGTTGCCGGCTAGCTGCAGCCTTGGGTCGTGGCAGAGGGGCAGGGTTAGGGGCAAAGAAAATTGACACACACTCGATAACAAAAAAAAGAACAACACTGATATGATAAATGAACGGATCACCCTTTATTCTCCTCTCTCTCTCCGCCATTTTTCCGCAACTAAAACGGTTCCGCGGGGAAAGGGCGGTCTCGGCGTTGGTCACACTTGCACTTCGTCACCTTCGCGTCGAATAACCCGGGGACCTTGCCTAGGAGAGGAACGAGCCAGACGATCTCCGGCCACTCATTCCTCTCACCAAAGCTACCAGACGGTCCGGCGACTCCCAGTTATTCACATTTCACACCAACATCGACGAATACACTCACACTCACACCAACATCGACGACTGCACTCACACTCACACTGACTCACTCTCGCATCCATCACTTTCCCCGCAGAACGACCAACGCGCGCGCACTCCGCCGTGACCCCGAACCACGCGACTCACGGTTAAAATAAATAAATAAAATAAAGAAGAAAAACCGAAAAAGGAGGGGGAACTAAACACAGCCTCCGTGAGGCGAAGGCCGCCGCCAGGCCCGAAACATTTGGCTTACGTCGACGGACGTTGCGACTAGCCGAGGGCACCAGTTCGCGACACTATAACGCGAATTGGCCGAAACTCACCGGCACTAATTTGGACGCGAAAAGGCCCTCCGAACGCTGTCCGTCCCGCTCGACACTCAACGGCGAAGTCCCCTAAACCCTTTTCTTTAATCGTGAGCGAGACGTCAGCTTTCCCCCCTTTTCCTTAATATTGCAAATTTTCTTCCGGGCGGGGATGAGCGTCCCCACCCGCCTACGTTACGAGGGCTCGGCGTCGCCCGACCGGTGTACGGGTGTGTGTGAATGTGTGTGTGTGGGTGTGTGTGGGTGTGTGTGTTCGGTACGCGGGACGAAGGGATCCTTCGGCGATGGCCGGAATGGCGGGGATGATGACGATACGACGATGCTGACGAGATTGCTGTCGGTTGCACTGCAACTCCGATCGGGGCTCCGACGCACCACCAGCGGAGTCCGACTCGATTGCGGGCTGCGTGGCCACGCGTGGACGTTGGAGCGCCGTTGGGATTTTCCTCTCGATTTAGATCTCACGGGGCGGAGGGCTGGACCAGACCTCATAGCCACCATCCTCTGAGCGTTTGTTCTTCCGTGGCGAGGCTAAATTCGAACCTCTACCATAGTTCGATACGGAGGGGACACGCGATGGGACGTTCGCCGGACGGGACGATTGTCCTCGCCCGCCACGCGACCGAGCCGTCGTCCACGAGGGCCACGTCGAAGCCACTGGTTGGATTTTCCTTTTCCTCCCGATGCCGAACGTCTGAAGCCTGAAGCCTCCCCGCCATTTCTCCTTGCCACACCCGTCCTCCAAATCCTTAGCTATTGTGTGTGTGTGGGTGGATGTGCACGCAGGTGTCTCGTAAATAAATAAATAAATTACAAGCAAAACAAATAACAACAATGAAATTGGTCCTAATCTAGTATGGGTCCGCGTTCGGGGTGAGCGTCGAGCGGGAGGGACGCTATCACGGGTTTTCCGGAGGGCCCGGAAAATTGCCACGTGACAATATATATATATATATATATATATATATATATATATATATATATATATATATATATATATATATATATATATATATATATATATATATATATATACATATATATACACACGTATATATGGATACATAGTTTTACACATATCCATACATATAAGCCACTACACTACATCACTGAATACATACACGTATTCGCTATAGTATAGGTACGCGTACGCGCTCCTCCTATACCTTCCTCGTACCCTGATACTTTAGAGTCATGAATCTATCTCTTTCTCTCTCTTCTTCAGTCTCCACGGATACCTCCTACGTTTCCTCCTATCCCTATACATCTACCCAGCACCAGTGAACTCCAAATTTCGTTTTTCCAAAATAATATATATTCTCACGATGCAAGAACACGTGCATTTGCGAAAGCACGTTCTCATGCATAGCTGAGCTGGGAAAAATCCAGAAAAGTAGAAAACCGCTTGAAATCCATTAGTCTCCCTAATGCACTCAAGTGCCCTAATGCATTCAAGTGCCCACGTGCACCCAAATGCTCACGTGCATCTTTTCCCAAAACATACATTTCCCACGTTGTACGCCGCCACCGTGCCGTGCCGTCGCCGCCATGACAGTTGCCACGAGGCGCACATACATGCCGAGAAATCATTGTTAATAATAAATTGAATAAACATCCCGTCGAATATCACCTATCACCCCGAGACTAAACATCCTCATCCGATAATCCCGTCATCAGCATATCACGTATCACCCCTATCGCGCTAGCAATATATAAAATATAATTATTAATTAATACCATACACTAGCGATAGTTAAAAATTTCATACTTCTTTTATTGTATTACAAATGCTATCCTTATTAATTAAGCAACGATCATCATGAAAAACATATACATATATTAACTATAATAAATGCAACATTTACAATACATTTACAACAAACAATAATAGCACAACGGTTGCATAATAAGATGCGGAATAATAAAAAGAATTATTTTTACCAATCTGTATCAAATACTTTAAACACTTGTAAACATTTATTATGTCTCATAGTAATTAATTATTATAAAATAAGATACTTCAACACAGTTTCACGCGAAATTACACAACATAAGATTATAAATACTCACGCACAGAACAACATTGCGTAACAATAATTTTTACAAATAATTGCATACAAAAATCATATTTTTACAGCAACACAAACAACATACGAACTACTATTGTCATCAAACACAATTAAACACACGAAATTATATTGTATACCTTAAACATTTATTTACACTCATTATAATAACAATAAAAATTAAAAACGTTACGAATGTAAAATACCGACCTTCTTACGGAAATATTATATACTAAATTCAAAACGATGTATAATATAAAATTGTAACTAATAATGAGTTAATTAAATTAATTTATTGTTAGTTTTCCATACATACCTGTAAGAGCGAGCAAGAAAGTTATATCATCTACGCCACGCAGCTTCCCCCTCCATCGGCCCAGCCTACCAACCGGGGGAAACGCCTATAAGAGATGTGGTCCAGCGCTCCTCCACAGTTCTCCGGTCTCTCCACCAGTCAGTTGCGCTTCTCCGCTCGTCGGACCCGCACGCTGGAAAATCGGCTTTTTGTAATTTTAGAATCTTTGATTCTTTTCGGGTAACAGTTATACCCTTTTTAATTTTTATACAAATATTCATATCGTACGTTTATTTTCATTATAGTCGACCTATTCTCCGCGATTTAATTCAGTTTTAAGGTTGTAACAATATATCGCTAATCTCCGAATGTGATAATCATTTTGTGTTAATTTATTGTGTTAATCCTGATCTCCTCAATTTAAACAAAAGTGTCGCTCATCGTTTTCTTCGGCATTTTTCACTCAGAATTCCCAATGTTCAAAAATACTTGTTAAGGAAATTGTGCCAGTTTACCCAAAGTCTCTCTACTACTTTTACCTTGTGTTTTAGTGCTCCTAAGCTGAGCACGAAACGTCCACATCCTTTTCCGGTAATTGGGTGATTTTTAGTGCTGCCTAGTGGCCAGGCACGATCACCACGATCTACCGTGCAATCTCATCTCCCAAATAAACTTGAATTTAGTGCTACTACATTTGCACGAATTCATATCCTTTTCAGTGTCGCGAGTGTGCTGCATAGAGGCCAAGCACCCGCGCCATAATTTGGAAACTGGGACAATACCTGAAACAATTATTTTGAATTAATCGATTACCTTTACTTTTCTCTAATGCCAAGAAGACGTGCAGGTGCTCACTTTCAACGGCGCCGCGCCCAGTCTAGCCGAGGCGAACCTTCGGGTCGACATTCCCGCGGTAATAACCGAACGCTGGAACAACGGTTCAATCATTTGCCGCTTAGCGGAAGGTTGCGTATTATTTCAAATACTCCCCTCCATTCGCGAGTGAATATCTTGGACGATCGTTCGATCCGTCGCGTATCTCCGCCGTCACCTGTCAGCGACTCAGACGCATCCACGGTCGTTGCATCACCTGAACACGAAGTAACATTTCCGGTTATTTCATTCGACGTCGAATCCTGCTCTATCGTCGTCGAACCGGAAACCAGTCCTGACGCCACGGACTCACTTGATGCTGATTCTCCATCTGTCGCTGAGTCCACACACAACTAGGTCACCTCCAGTTGGTACAATCGATGAGTGGATCATCATCTAAGCATAGGAAATCCGCCCCTCAGCCAACCGTCGTCGAAATCACCCTTCGTCTCGAGAACGTCATCACCGACGGAAGAACCTGCACTTGGGTACTCGATCACCCGTCGATCAACGCGCTACGAACTGCCGCTCGTAGGGTAAGTCGCATGTCCACGTTACCTCTCGTTATTCTCTTTACCGACTACCCTATTCTCACGAGTGATAATTAATTACCGATCAAATTGTGACTGATCATCATCCCTGTTGGGTACATTCCCGACTAAAGGCAGGATCTCAAGGCTGGCGTCCGCTGTCTGAAAATAGAAGAAAAATACACTAGTCCAAAAATAAACGTAAATTTAAGCTCACAGTCCAAATTGCGTATTTCTTTTTTTTTTATATATTTTTTTTATGTATAATAAATTCCCCGACGTAACATGTTACGAATGCTTTTTCTTGAGTATCAGTCCACTTAAAATGGGACTCCTTTTTTAGTAATAACGTTAGTGGTTTTGCAATCCCGGAAAAATTTTCAATGAAGCGACGGTAATATCACGCGAGACCTAGGAATTGTTTAATTTTCTTTGGTGTAGTTGGTCTGGGATCATCTTTGAGAGCTTCGAGTTTTTTAGGGTCAGGTTTTACCCCATCTTCACTGATAATGTGATCCAGGTAGGCTACTTCGCGTCTTAAGAAGTCGCACTTATCGGGCTGTAATTTTAAATTTGCCCGTCTCAATCTTTTCGCGAGTTTATTAAATTTTTTCGCGTGTTCGTCTAAGGTTTGTGCATAAATGACGATGTCGTCAAGATACACGAACAACTCGTTGCCTTCTAGACTGGTGAGATCCTGGTCAATCAAGCGCTGAAATGTGGCGGGCGTGTTTTTGAGCCCGAATGGCATACGAGTGAATTGGTGGTGACCAAAAGGGGTCGAAAACGCTGTTTTGTGTGCGTCATCGGGGTTCACCTTAATCTGAAGGAATCTGCTGGCCAAATCAAATACAGAAAAATATTTCGCGTTCCCCAATTGATCTAAAATGTCCGAAATTTGCGGGAGGGAATAAGCGTCCACAATCATTTTTTCATTAAGATTGCGGTAGTCAATGACCATCCGCCATCTTTTGTTCCCTTGGGAATCGGCTTTCTTTGGCACGATCCAGAGGGGCGAACTATAAGGAGAGATTGACGGTTCAATAATGTCTCCCGATATTAAAACATTTACCTACTTGGTGATCTCCTGTTTATGAATAGGGGGAAAGCGGTATTGACGCGCAAAAACGGGTTGATCGTCCATTGTAATTGTTCGATGGTTTATAGCGTTGGTGAAACCGAGAGGAGAACCCGGTATATAGAATAAATCCAAATTTTCTTTAATAATAGCATTTACATTTTCACGTTCTTCTTCGTTAAGGTGAACAAAGCGTAATAGAGACAAAACTTCTTTCAGTTTACTTTCTTTTTCAGCTACCAATTTCCTTTCAGCTACCAACCCTCTTTCTTGGGGCAATAAAATCAAAAGTCTCCTGTTCCGACATAATTTTTTCCGGAAAAGGTAGAGAAACAAAAGGACCCGCTTCGTTTGCCACCGGCTGTTTTCGAGCTACCGGGGCTGAAGTGGTCAAATCAATGTCCGTAGAAACTTTCGAACTGAACTCTTGGGCAGTTACGTACGGAATTTCCATACAAAGATCGTCCTCAGTGGCATTATGAGCCATCAAATGTGCAATTCCATTCTTAATCGTCACGAGTGCTTCACCCATAAAAGTCCCATCTCCGAAATGGAGCCTCGGGATATACCCTTCTTCAATTTCGGGATTATTTATTTTGACATAGCATACAACCTTTGAACGTTTGGGAATGGATATTGTTTTCTTTGAGACAAAAGGAATTACTTGATCACCATAACTCAGCTGTTCGTGCTTCCAGTCAATAACGGCCTTATTTCCGGCCAAAAATTCGGTTCCTCGAAGGGCGTGTTGCGCGATAGGAAACCAATCATCTACTACGTGAAATTTGACGGGAGTATTGTTTACTGTTAATACTACAGATCCCAGAGTTCTCACGGGTGACGGCGAAATGCCGTCCAACCTAAAAATTTCGTAATTGTTGATATAGGTGTTCACGACTTGATTTTTCAAGTCGATCAAAAATTCTGTTGGACCGGCTAATTATGGGCAATCCATAAATACCGAGGGGTTAGTTTCTGATTTACTTAGGAGGACCCGGACGGTTCGCACAGTTCGGCGTCGTTAATTCGTACCGGGCGCTCCTGGCGCTGTTCGTCCCGTGGGGAGGCCCTGTCCATGGGACGGTTGTTCGAGTTTTTTGGATCGGAATTTTGTTTATTCCGTTCGTCATTTTGCTTCCGATAGCACATGGCCTCGGAATGGCCTGGTTTTTGTCAATAACTACATGAAGGGCGCGGCCTATTATTATCGCGATCGTTGTTGGCGCGCGGACCATTATTTACATTGTTATTATTATTATTATTATTCTTACTCGCGTTTCGTTCATTGTTATACGCGGGTATGTGCGCGGGCCCTTTTTCGGGAAACTTTTGCCAGCTGTTTTCCGAGGGGTGAGGTCGAGCGCAATGAGAACACGTCGTTCTTCCTGATGGGGAGAACGTTTTGACAGGGACAACGCTGGGTTTGTTTTCCGCGCGGTTATCCTTAAAGTGAGCGCGGTCGCGCTCCATATCTTTTTCGACCTTAACGGCCTTGGTAAATGCGTCTTCCAGATTAAGGAAACTTTCGAGTTTTAATCGTATGCGAAAGTCGGGGGGAAGCCCCTTAATAAAACAATCGAGCGTATCATTGTTAAGTGTGTTACGATGATTTGAATGAATGAGTCCGTGATTGTCTACCTCGGCCTTGAGGATTGCCGTGTGGAGATCCTTTACGCAGCTAATGTAGTCAATCATGTGTTCGGTTTTACCCTTCGAGATGTTTCCGAGTTCGCCTCGGAATTCGTTGAGGGTTTTCGCGGCTAAATAATAAATTTAAAATAAAGTTTTGAGGCGGTCCGCGAAATCGGTAATGTTATTAAAAGTATAGTCTTCCAAAGCAGTTGCGGCATGACCTTTTAATTTGTTGCGCAATAATTGTGTGAGACTTGATTCGAGATGAGGGGAAACCATATCCCTAGCTCTTTTACACGAACGAACAAAATGTAAGACGGGGACGTTATACCCGTTGAACGTAGGGACTGATTCTAATGCGTCCTTGAATTTTAAATTCGGGTTCCTCGGTAGGTTGTCGATGTTATGCTCATCGTGAAGGCTACGGTGTCGGGTAGTGGAGATTCGCGATGTGGCGAGTAGCGCCTTTCATTTTTTATTTCGTGTACTTCGGTTTTTAAGTCGCCAAATCGCGAGATTATGTGTGAAAGCGCTTTGTGAATGGAGGAAAGCTGTTCTTGGGTTTCCGATGGGTCAGGCATCTCCGAAATATTTCGAATTCCTTCATCTTCGAGGGTTTGAAGGGTCTTAATTCCCTCTCTAGTTTCTATATCTTTTTCGTGAAGAGCACGTTCTTGCTCTTGCAAAGTTTCGCCATTTTGATCAATTTGTTCATGGAGTAGGCGCAATTCCTCTTCGTTTAAAGCACGAGCTTGTGATCTAGTAGTAGACATTGTGAAGGGTTACGAAAAATGTCAAAATTATGGACGATAATTTATGTTTGAACTGAAAAATTGATCAAATGTGACTTTGACATCCCACCGCTGCCACCAAAAATTAATCCTGTTACGTCCGGGAATTTATTATAGATAAAAAAATATATATATTTAAATTAAAGAAATACGCAATTTGGACTGTGCGATTAAATTTACTTTTACTTTTGGATTAGTGTATTTTTTTTCTATTTTCAGAAAGCGGACGCCAGCCTTGAGATCCTGTCTTTAGTCGGTACTGTGCCCAACAGGGATGAGGATCAGTCACAATTTGATCGGTAATTAATTATCACTCGCGAGAATAGGGTAGTCGGTAGAGAGAATAACGAGTGGTAACGTGAACATGCATATTACCCTACGAGCGGCGGTGCGTAGCGGGTTTATCGACGGTTGATCAAGTACCCGAGTGCAGGTTCTTCCGTCGGTAATGACGATCTCGAGATGAAGGGTGATTTCGACGACGGTTGGATGAGGGGCGGATTTCCTATGTCTAGATGACGATCCACCCATTGATTGTACCAACTGGAGGTGACCTAGTTGTGTGTGGACTCAGCGACAAATGGAGAATCAGCAACAGGTGCGTCAGTAGCGACAGGACTGATTTCCGGTTCGACGACGATAGAGCAGGATTAGACGTCGAACGAAATAACCAGAAATGTTACTTCGTGTTCAGGTGATGCAACGACCGTGGATGCGTCCGCGTCGCTGACAGGCGACGGCGGAGATACGCGACGGATCGAACGATCGTCCAAGATATACAATCGCGAATGGAGGAGAGTATTTGAAATAATGCGCAACCTTGTGCTAAGCGGCAATTGATTGAACCGTTGTTCCAGAGTTCGGTTATTACCGCGGGAATGTCGGCCCGATGTTTCGCGTCGGCTAGACTGAGCGCGGCGGCGTTGAAAGTGGGCACCTGCACGTCTTCTTGGCATTTAGAGAAAAAGTAAATTAACTAATTAATTCGTAATAATTGTTTCAGGTATTGTCCCAGTTTCCAAATTATGGCAGGGGTGCTTGGCCTCTAGGCAGCACACTGGCGACACTGAAAAGGATATGAATTCGTGCAAATGTAGTAGCACTGAATTTAAATTTATTTGAGAAATGAGATTGCGCGGTACATTGTGGTGACCGTGCCTGACCACTAGGTAGCACGAAAGATCACCTAATCACCGCAAAAGGATGTGGACGTTTCGTGCTCAGCTAAGGAGCACTAAAACACAAGGCGAAAGAAGTAGAGGAACTTTGAATAAACTGGCACAATTTCTTTGACAAGTATTTTTGAATTACTGGGAATTCTGAATAAAAGATGCCGAAGAAAACGATAAATGACACTTTTGAGTAAATCGAGGAATTCTGGTTTAATACAATAAATTAACACAAGACGATGATCACTTTTGGAAATTATCGATGTATTGTTACAACTTTAAAAATGAATTGATCACGGAGAATAAATTGAATACAATGAAAATAAACGTACGAAATGAATATTCGTATAGAAATGAAGAAGGCTACAAATGTTACCCGAAAAGAATCAAAGATTCAAAAATTACAATAGCCGATTTTCCAACGTGCGGGTCCGACGAACGGAGAAACGCGACTGACTGGTGGAGAGACCGAAGAACTGTGGAGGAGCGCTGGACCACATCTCTTATAGACGGTTCCCCGGTTGGTAGGCTGGACCGATGGAGGGGGAAGCTGCGTGACGTAGATGACATAGCTTTCTCGCTCGCTCTTACAGGTATGGATGGAAGACTAATAATAAATTAATTTAATTAACTTATTATTAGTTTACAATTTTATATTATACATCCTTTTGAATTTAGTATATAATATTTTTGTATGCAATTATTGTAAAAATTATTGGTACGCAATGTTGTTCTGTGCGTGAGTATTTATAATCGTATGTTGCGTAATTTCGCGTGAAACTGTGTTGAAGTATCTTATTTTATAATAGTTAATTATTATAAGACATAATAAATGTTTACAAATATTTAAAGTAAGTAATACGGATTGGTAAAAATAATTCCTTTTATCATTCCGCATCTTATTATGCAACCGTTGTGATATTATTGTTTGTTGTAAATGTATTGTTGCATTTATTATAGTTAATATATGTATATGTTTTTCATGACGAACGTTGCGTAATTCGTAAGGATATCATTTGTAATATAAAGAAATATGAAATTATGAACTATCATTAGTGTATGGTATTAATTAATAATTATATTTTATATATAGCTAGCGCGATAGGGGTGTATCGTGATATGCTGGTGACGGGATTATCGGATGAGGATGTTTAGTCTCGGGGTGATAGGTGATATTCGACGGGATGTTTATTCAATTCATTATTAATAATGATTTTTCCGTATGTACGTGCGCCTCGTGGCGACTGTCATGGCGGCGACGGCGCGACACGGCGGCGGCGTACAACGTGGGAAATGTATGTTTTGAGAAAGATGCACGTGAGCATTTGGGTGCACGTGGGCATTTGAGTGCATTAGGGCACTTGGGTGCATTAGGGAGACTAATGGATTTCAAGCGGTTTTCTACTTTTCTGGATTTTTCCCAGCTCAGCTATGCATGGGAACGGGGTTTCCTGAATGCACGTGTTCTTGCATCGTGAGAATATATATATTATTTTAGGGAAAACGAAATTTGGAGTTCACTGGTGCTGGGTAGATGTATAGGGCTAGGAGGAAACGTAGGAGGTATCCGTGGATACTGAGGAAGAGAGAGAAAGAGATAGGGTCGTCACTCTATAGTATCAGGATACGAGGAAGGTATAGGAGGAGCGCTATAGCGAATACGTGTATTTATATATATATATATATATATATATATATATATTGAGACGATTCGCGATTTTGAGCGAAGGCTTTCTTCTCGTTTTCTGGGGCCTGTTCGCATAGGTCCGGGAAAACGAGTTTACGCGGCGAATGTTTCGCCGTTTGATATTATAGGGATTCCCGTAGCCTCCTGAAGGACGATGTACTTTGTTTCTGTGCCCGTTGGGATGGGACGGATTTGAGGTGTTTTTGGGAGATGCCTCAGTGGTTTTGAGGGTCTCAGGGACACCTGTATAAATCCGTCATCATCGGCATTCGATATTTCGGATTTTTATGAGTTGATGTCGGGTTTGAAACATTAAGACAATTATGAAGAATTATCTAATGAGTTTTAGTCTTGTTAGTTGAGGATAACGACGTTTACAGAGATCAGGGAAGGTCGGCGAGAGAAGCTGCCGGGATAGGAGTGACGAGGATGGTATGAGTCGTGTGAGGTATCGTACGCGGGTATACCGGTCCGGTCTCTCTCCTTTCGTTCGCGCTCTCTCTCGCTCGCACTCGCGCAGATCGCGAGCGTCGTCGTGTACGCGTTACGCCGGTTTTGGGATCGCTTCTGTAATCAGAAGCGAGTCCGTACAGATTATTATTGTTGAAGTGGCTGATATTCCGGTTGGCACAAGTTGCCGAATGCAACAAAGCGCACGGGTGCCACGCCGTGTCGCTCACGCGCTAGATAGCTAGCGTTAATAATACGCGTGCTCGAGGCCGGGTTTTCCTGCGTACCCCGAGTGCGTATAGCGGGCCGTCCGAGAGGGACGGCGGGCCGTCCGAGAGGGACGGCTGGCCTCTTCGGTGCCAAGCAAGGAGGGCCAAAACCAGTGAAGCTGGTTTAAGAAGCTTCCCTTGGTGCAGCGGAGCGCGATCGGCCCTCCACGGACTGCACACTTCGAGTCTCTGTGCGTGCAGAGCTAGGTGGCGATCGATCGTCCTAGGGACAATCGATCGGATGTTTTAATACGTTTACCCTATCTAGCAATCACCACGAAGACTCTATTCTCGAGGTTGGATATCCAGCGCAATGATGGGACCTTCCAAGAGAATAGAGTATCTAACCCGAAGCTGGGTCTGTTCTTGGATGGGACCAAGGGTCAGGCCGCGAGGCCACCATCCGGTGATCCGAGATGTCGGATGACAGTTGACTCCACGTAATATGATGAGTGAATTTGCGAAGAGTACCGCTCCGACTCGTGCTCGCCCTTAAATAGCCCAAGGCCCGTCAGGAGAAATTCCATTTCTCCCGCGATTCTGGAGAACTAGGTGGGAAATCACGCCGCCGACGAACACTCCGTTGGTGGGGTTGATTGAGTTGGTTATTTTGAGGACTTTTCCATACTATACTCATTTCGAGGGATATAATATACTCGACGGTTCCTCTCTAGGATATTAGGCGTCCATGCGGTGCGAAGAGGCGTCCCGATGAACTTCGGTCACGCTCTTGATCTGATAGGAGTGGTCAGAGCACGGGGCGCGGGATGTACGACTAAAGGCAGCGATTCCCGCGAGTCCGCGGTGGTCTTGCTCCTCGCGGTGGGCGGAGCTCCTTGCGAGGTGTCGCGGACTCGTCCCGTGTGCTAAAGGCAAGCGTCCTGCCCCACCGGCGGCATGGCCGGTTGGTCCGACCATAGGCCATCGCACGCAATTATCGCCGAGTTGGTGCGATATTTGCGTGCCAAATGTGACGGATGCCCACCTGGGCAAGTGAACCGTTACAATATATATACACACACACACACGTATTCGCTATAGTATAGATACGCGTACGCGCTACTCCTATACCTTCCTCGTATCCTGATACTATAGAGTCACGACCCTATCTCTTTCTCTCTCTTCCTCAGTCTCCACGGATACCTCCTACGTTTCCTCCTAGCCTTATGCATCTACCCAGTACCTATATATATATATGTGCGTGACTACGTATAACTCCTTATGTTTTATAGGGTCCTATGCATACGTAGGTACCCAGATATATTAAATTGCGTATGTAAGATTGGAAAAAAAGGGTGTGTATGTTTAAGTATATATATACCTATGTATATGTTCACGTATATATATATATATATATGTTGTAGAGGGCAAGATCGCCAGGACGTAACAGCACAACTGCAAAAGGTGGCTAAAATTATGAAAAAGAAAAGGCGTAAACGTCGTTACGTTCGGCTTCTCCATGACAATGCTCGACCCCACGTCGCTAATATGACACACGAAACTATTTCGCAGCTAGGATCGGAAGTTCTATCACACCCACCGTATTCACCGGACTTAGCACCTATCATCACCTGTTTCGAGCTTTGAAGAACTATTTACGGGATAAAAAATTTGATGATCTGTCAGATCTCAAAAATACATTGGACGACTTTCTTAATTCACGATCAAAAGAATTCTGGTCTCCGGGCGTGCAAAGTCTACCAGAGCGTTGGGCAAGAGTAGTAGATGCGGCGGGAGCCTACATTGCTGAATAATCGTTTTTTGTTAAAATAAAATATTTTTCTTTTCTACTCGTGTTGTGTGTTGCAAGATTTTTGTACCAACCCAATATATACCCCGATATTTTCTTTAAGTTTTATAACGTTCTAATAACCAAGAAATCCTATACGAAATACGTACCCGTCGTGTAAGGATATAATCGGAATGTAACAATCAATATTTATTCAATATTTACAAGACTTGTATAACAAAAAGTAATACATTTAACAATCAGGACAAGTTGCGAAATTATGATATATTTATTGTAAAACCACATACACAAATATGAACAATATGGACTAATGTAATAAATTGTAAGGCTCATGATAAATTAATAAGAATTAATTTATCAAGAGTCTCATTTGATCCTGTAAGAACAAAAGAGGAAGACGCCGGTACTCCATACCGTCCCATAAGAGTAAGGGAGAAGGAAGGATGCCCACATCACAACAGCGCCCACTTCCCCAACGCTGGATGCTGGCCCCACCAAGATGGCCGCCGCCTCCACTCGAGGAGTACATAGAAGAAGGGGTAACTCTCCTTCACCAGTTCTCCGGTCTCTCCACCAGTCAGTCGCGCTTCTCCGTTCTTCGGACCCGCACGCAGGAAAATCGGCTCTTATAATTTTCGAATCTTTTATTCTTTTCGGGTAACAGGTGTACCCTTTTTGATTGTTACACGAATATTCATATCATACGTTTATTTTCATTATATTCAATCTATTCTCCGCGATTTAATTCATTTTTAAAGTTGTAACAATATATCGATAATCTCCAAAAGTGGTCATTGTCTTATGTTAATTTATTGTATTAAACCTTAATTCCTCGATTTAGTAAAAAGTGTCAGTCATCGTTTTCTTCGGCATCTTTTATTCAGAGTTCCCAGTGTATTCAAAAAATCCTTTGTCAAAGGAAATGTGCTAGTTCATCCAAAGTCTCTATACTACTTTTGCCTTGTGTTTTAGTGCTCCTTAGCTGAGCACGAAACGTCCACATCCTTTTCCGGTGATTAGGTGATCTTTCGTGCTGCCTAGTGGCCAGGCACGGTCACCACGATCTACCGTGCAATCTCATTCCTCAAATAAATTTGAATTTAGTGCTACTACATTTGCACGAATTCATATCCCTTTCAGTGTTGCAAGTGTGCTGCCTACAGGCCAAGCACCTGTACCACAATTTGGTAGCTGGGACAATACCTGAAACAAATTATTTTGTATTAATTAGTTAACTTGTTTACCTCTAATGCCAAGAAGACGTGCAGGTGCACACCTACAACGACGCCGCGCTCAGTCTAGCCGAGTCGAAACATCGGGTCGACATTCCCGCGGTGATAATAGATCTCTAGAACAACGGTTCAATCAATTGCCGTTTAGCGCAAGGTTGCGCATTATTTCAAATGCTCTCCTCCATTCGCGAGTGTATATCTTGGATGACCGTTCGATCCGTCGCGTAACTCCGCCGTCACCTGTCAGCGACCCAGACGCATCCACGGTCGTTGCATCACCTGAACACGAAGTAACATGTCCGGTTATTTCATTCGACGTCGAATCTTCCTCTATCGTCGTCGAGCCAGAAATCAGTTCTTACGTTGTGGACTCACCTGTTGCTGATTCTCCATCGCTCGTTGAGCCCGCACACAACTAGGTTCCATTCCTATGGGTGCGTGTACATCGTCTTCTAAGAGGCCTGTTGTGGAACTTGCTGTCCCTGAAATCACCATTCGGTTCGAGATAGTCCACACCGATCGCATAAGTTCCCTTCAGATACAGCAGCGTCCTTTTCCTCCACCCGCTACGCACCGCCGCTCGTAAGGGTAAGTTAGATTAATTCACGCTACTATCTTTTCTACTCTCTTACCCTAATTTTGTATTTTATACATTTTATAATAATACTTAGCAATTACCGATTGTGACCTGGTCCTCGTCCCCGTCGGGCGCATTCCCGACCAAAGGTAGGACCCTTTTTCTCTTGATCCGCGTTCCTGAAAGCAAGGTAAAATTAAACTAGATTCTATCTAAAATCGAATTAAATTGAAATCCTTGTCTTCCCATTCTCTTTTTTTTTATCACTTACCCAATTCAGGACGTAACAGGATAAAAAAATTCTGGTGGCAGCGATGGGATCTCACTAAGTTACATCGGTAAATTAAAGTCCTTTTCTGTAACACTGAAAATGTTTACAATCAATTGAATAAATTGAAATAATATTTTTGTATAACAAATAAATTTTAAAATAGAAAAAAAGATATTTTTATCTTTATATATCGTTCTATTGTTATATATATGCAGTGTTGGGCGTTTTTTTAATTGATTATTGATTAATTAGATTTGTAATTACAAATTACAAATGTAATTGGGAACGGTTTTTTTTTCTAATTACAAATTACAAATGTAATTGGGAACGGTTTTTTTTTCTAATTACAAATTACAAATGTAATTAGGAACGGTTTTTTTCTAATTACAAATTACAAATGTAATTGGGAACGGTGTTTTTTCTAATTACAAATTACAAATGTAATTGGGAACGGTTTTGTTTTCTAATTACAAATTACAAATGTAATTGGTAACGGTATTTTTTTCTAATTACAAATTACAAATGTAATTGGGAACGGTTTTTTTTTCTAATTACAAATTACAAATGTAATTAGGAACGGTTTTTTTCTAATTACAAATTACAAATGTAATTGGGAACGGTTTTTTTCTAATTACAAATTACAAATGTAATTGGGAACGGTTTTTTTTCTAATTACAAATTACAAATGTAATTAGGAACGTAGTAGTAGTATGTTGTTTTATTTGATCCCCGTAGGGTTACAAAGACCTTCCATTTCTCGTCCCTTTACACTGCCATTTTTACAAGGTTTACAGCTCTTATCCTACACTTAACGTAACTTAAACTAACAAAGACACCGCCGGGCTCTTACATGCTACGCCTTCTCTTTATCCCTAAGACCCCCGCCGCCTCCCCCTCGCTCGCCCCTCGCCACGCTCGCCTCTCCGCTCTCTCCTTCCCCACGCTCCAACTCCTCCTCCCACCTTGCCGACTCTCTCCCCCTCCTCCTCTCCCCGACTTCCGTTTCCTCCTTTCATTCCATTCCTCTTTCGTTCCATTCCCTATCCATATCCTCCTCTCCCGCCCTCCTCTCCTCTTCTCTTCTTTTCCTTTTTTCCTCCAGGGCCCTCATCCAGTCCTCTCCCGTTCCCTTTTCGTCCAGTATTTCCTTTATCCTTTCCCCTATTCCTCTTTCTACTCCCTCTCCTCCTCCACACCTATCCAGAACGTGCTCCCACGATTCCATCTCTTCCCCACAGCACCTACACGCCCGTTCCTCTTCCGTCTCCCAGTACCTCCCTTCCCTTATCTCATTTCCCATCCTGAACCTGGCTACTCTTCCGTACCTTCTCTCTTCCCACCCCGCCTTTAGGTATCCTGGGAACCCCTCCACTCTCACCTCCCTATACCATCTGTTATACCTAGATTCCGCTATTTTCTCTCCCCTCTCCCTTTCCTGTTCCCTTCTATCCTCCCTTTCCTTCCTTTCGTATCCCCCCTCTCCTTCGTCCTGCACGTATCCCTCCCTCTGCCCCCCCTCTCCTAAAATCTGTCCTTCCCCTTTCCCATTTTCCCCTCTCTCTTGCCCCTCTTCGCTCTCTCTCCCCTATCTCCTCCCAGCACCTCCTCGCCAGTTCGCTCCCCTCCCCCTTCCTCAGCTTTTCCTCAAAATTCCATGCCCTCCTACCTGCCCTTGTCCTTATCTTTACCCTCTTCGTCTCTTCTCTCACCATGTACCCCGGCGTCCTCCAGTCCAGTCCCAATGTCCATCTCAAATACCTCTCCTGCATTCCCTCCATTTTCTCCCTCTCCTCCCAGCCCCACACCTCCGCCCCGTACACCATCACCGTCCACACTAGCGTGTCGAACAGCCACCACCTTCTTATCACATCCTTCCCAAACAGCCTTTTCCCTATGCCCCAAGCCTGCTTCATCACCCCCCCGGTTTTCCTCACCCTATTCCTCACTTGTGCTTCCTGTCCCCCGTTCCTTTGTAAGACAAACCCCAAGTATTTAACTTCCCTCACCTCTTCCATCCCTTCCCCCTTCCATTTCCATTCCATCTTCTTAAAGCGCCCTCCTCCTTTCCTAAACCTCATTATCTTTGTCTTCCCCACATTCACCTCCAACTTTTTCCCCTCAAAATATCATTCAATCCTCTTAATCAGGTTCTCCATCTCCTCCTCCCTTTCTGCCAACACCACTATGTCGTCCGCGTACGCCAAGGAGTATATTCCCCCCCCCCCCACTTTCACGCCCCCCACTCCCCCTTACCTAATTCCTCTTCCAGGTCCGCCGTCAGGATGTTGAAGAGCAACGGGCTTAACGGGCACCCTTGTCTCACTCCCCTCTCCGTCCAGAAGCTTTCCCCCACTTCCCCCCCGATCCTTACCCTGCTCTTCGTTTCCCCATACATTTCCTCTATCCTGTCTCTCAAACCCTTCCTTATCCCTCTTTTCCTCAACGCCTCCCACAGTACCTTCCTGTCCACCGAGTCAAATGCCGCCTTCAAATTCACAAACATTGCCACTAACTTCCCCTTTCTCCTCTCTATCTGTCGCCCGATCACATAATTCAGCACATATATATTGTCCACCGTCCCCATCCCCTTCCTAAAGGCCGTCTGGTTGTGCGGCACTTTCCTCCCCGTTTCTACCTCTTCCTCCAGCCTCTTCGTTAAAATCCCCGCGTTCAGTTTGTATAGGGAGGGCATCAGGGTCACCCCCCTATACTCCTCCACGCTCTTCCCCTCTCCTTTCTTGACAATCGGCACTATCAACCCCTCCTTCCATTCCTCCGGCCATCCCTCTCCTCTCCATGTCCTCCTGCACACCTCCCCCGCCCACTCTTGCGCCTTCCTTCCCCCCCACTTCCATGCTTCGTTTGGTATTTCATCCCCTCCCATTGCCTTCCCTTCCTTGCTCCTTTCCACCGCCTTCCTAACCTCTTCTTCCGTTATTTCCTCCTCTTCATCTGCCCTTCTTCCCTCCCCCTCCTCTCTCCTCCCTCTTCTCTTCCCCCCCCCCCCCAACAGCCTCATAAAGTAGTTCCTCCATTCCTCTGCCCCGATTTCCTCATTCACACTCTTTCTTACCTTCCTGCCCTTATTCACTATCTCCCATACCTTGTTTTCTGTTTTAGCCTCTGCTACCTCCCTTATCCATCTCTCCCTCTCCTCCTCCTTCTTTTTCTCGCATAATTCCTTATATTCTCTCTTCCTTTCTCTGTAGCTCTCTTCTTTTCCCTCTCCGTCCCCCCTCCTCCACCTCCTTAACTCCCTTCTCACCCCCTCTTTCCTTTCCCTACATTCCTCATCCCACCACCCTTCCTTCACTCTTCCCCCCTCATCATACCCTTTCCCCTTATTCTCCTTCATCACTCCCCTCACCTTTCCCAACATCTCCCTTACCCTTGCTTGCCCCTCCTCTTCCTCTACCTCCAATGCTTCCATTGCCCTTGCAAATTCCTCCTTTCTCCTCTCCGTCCATCTTCCTTTTCGCGCTGTTCTCCCCTTCTCCTTCTCCTTCCCTCTCTCCTTTCCCCCCTCCTTATCTTTACTATCAGCGGGTGATGGTCCGACTCTACCCTGTCTCCTACCCTCATACTCTCCACTCCTTCCTTTGCTCTTCTATCCCCCATGACGTAGTCGATTACCGTCGCCCCCCTCCCCCCTGTATACGTGAACTCCCCCTCTTCGTCGCCCTCTATGTTCCCGTTAAAAATCTCCCATCCCATCTCCTCCACCAAGTTCACCAATTTCCTTCCTTCCGCGTTTATCCTCTCGTCTCTTGATCTTCTTCCCTCCCGTTCCTCCTCCTGCTCCCCTCTCTACTCTCCCGCCTTTCTCCCCGTCCTCGCGTTAAAGTCCCCCCCACCAACCTCCTCCCTTCCCTCCTCTCTCCTCCATATATCCTTTCAATTGCCTTATCTTTTCCTCCATCTCTTCCTCTCCTCTTCCTCTCTCTCTTCCTTATCTCTTCCTCCATCTTTATCTCCATTTACGTACACCGCCGTTATGGTCCATGCCTCCACCCCCGATTCCACCTTCACGCTCATTACTCCCTCTTCCTCCCTTCCGTCCCTCCTTCTTACCGGTTTCATTTCCTCTCTTACCCCCATTATCATCCCCCCTATTGCTCTCCCCTTCCTATTCCTTTTCTTCGCCCACTGCTTATACCATACGTACCCCTTCGGTAGCCTCTGTCTTACCCTTTCCCATCCCTTCTCCTCTATCCACGTCTCCACCCACGCTATCACGTCCCACTTTTCCATCTCCTTCCAGAACTCCCTGTCCTTGTTTGTCAGTCCCGCTACGTTCCAGAATGTCGCTGACCAGGACTTTTCCTTCCCCTCCTTGTTTCTCCCTCTCCCCTACCCCCTCACAGCCCTTTTTCTCAGTTTTTTCCCCTCCCTTCCTCCCCCCTTCTTCCCCTTTCTTCCTGCTTCTCTCCCTCTTCCTTCTCCTGCCCCCTTTCCCTTCCCCTCCAGTCCCTCAACTTTTCCTCCTCCTCATACCAAAACAATGTGACTCCATCCACCGTTATCTTTCCGTGCATTACCCTCACTCTCTTTCCTCTCTTCTCCTCCTCCTCCCCCAGTCTTTTCAGCCTCCATTGCATCCTCCTCTCTTTCCACGTAAGGTCGTCCTCTATCTTCTTTTTCCTCCCCCTTAACTCTTTTTTCTTTTCCATAATTTCTCTCTTCCCTTTTACTTTTTCCATCCTTACCATCACCATCATCTCTCCTCCTTGCTCTGTCCTCTTCCCTATCTCTCTCACGCTCTCTATCACCCCCTGTACCCCGATTTGCTCTAGCAATCTTTCTACTGCCCCCCTCACCGGTCCCTCCCTCCTTATTCCCCTTATTATGCAGTTTCTTCTCCTTTCTTCTCTCCATCTTCTTCTCTATTTCCTTTACCCTCCTCCCTACCTGCCCACCACCACCCTCCTATCGTTTTCTGCTCTCCTCTCCCTTCCTCCCCCCCTCTGTCTCTATATTCTCCATCCGTACCCTTATTTCCTCTATCTTCTGCTCCTGCCTTTCTACCTTTTCCAGTCTTTTTTCCATCTCCTCCAGTCTCCCCGCCATCTCCTCTCTCTCCACCCTCCATCTGTCCTCCGCCCGCCTCGGTTTTTTTTCTAATTACAAATTACAAATGTAATTGGGAACGGTTTTTTTTCTAATTACGAATTATAAATGTAATTAGAATATTTTTTCTTTCTAATTACAAATAATAAATGTAATTAGAATATTTTTTCTTTCTAATTACAAATAATAAATGTAATTAAAATATTTTTTCTTTCTAATTACAAATAGAAAATGTATTTAGAATATATTTTTTTCTAATTACAAATCTAATCAGCATCGATTTTTCTTCTTATTACAAATGAAAAATGTAATTTGAATTAATTGTTTGTCATAATTAACAAAATTCACATTCCTCAAAATTCAGGAATTCAAAATGGCGAATCCAATAGGGTGGACGTTAAATTCTAAAAAACATATCAATTTTCCTAAAAATCCGTACCTAGGGGTTCTTGGGGTAGCTGAGTGCGAATCTAGCCTTGGATTTTCCCAATTCAAAATGGCGGATCCAATATGGAGAACTGAATTACAATAATTTAATAGATTCGCACGACAGTCGGTACTCCAGCGTTTTTGAGGTCGCTAATTACGAGTCCTAACTCAAACTATATACATTCAAAATAGTGGATACAATATGATGGACAAAAGTACAATCATTTACTCTATTTGCATGATAGTTGCTATGAAGGGGTTTTCAAAGTTGCTAATTACAAATCTGCCCTTCCAATTCAGAAATTCGAAATGGTGGATTCAATATGGCGGACTAAAATACCGTAATTTACGCGATTCGCTCGATATTTGGTGTCAAGGGGTTTTCGAGGTCACTGGTTATGAATCTGCTCTTGAAATACAGAATTAAAAAATAGCAGATCTACCATCGCGTATCAAAATGCAAACATTGAATGGAATCCGTGGAAACTTGGTACTCTGGATCCGCCATTTTGAATTTTCGAATTCTACAGGCAGATTCATAATTATCGACCTCAAAAATCCCTTACTACTAATTATCATTCGAACCAAGTAAATTCTGGTAATTCATGCGCAATGCTGGACCCACTATTTTATTTGAGTATTTTGAAGGCAGATGCGTATTCAGTGACCTCCAAAACCCTGTAATACCAATTCCCATGGGAATCGAATACATTATTATATCATGGTCTGCCATATTGGAGACACTGTTTTGAATGTATGTATCGTGAGTTTGGACTAGTAATCAGCGGCCTCAAAAACCCCTTAGTACTGACTTTTATCCGATTGTATTCAATTTTTGCATTTCGTGACGCCATATCGGATCCACCATTTTAAATTTCTTAATTTGTAGGGCAGATGCGTAATAAGCGACCTTGAAAACCCCTTAATTCCAATTATTTTGCGAATCATGTAAATTGTTGTATTGAGGTCTGCCACATTAGATCTGCCGTTTTTTTATTCTGAATTTGAAAGACAGATTCGTAATCAATGACTTTGATAACCCCCGAGAGCCGATTTTTAATAAAATTAAATGAACTTTCATTTTCGATCCTCTATATTTGCCCCACTATTTTGAATTTATAAATTTTGACCTTGAATTCGTAATTAGCGACCAAAAAACCTCATAAGCGCCAGGTTTCATTTAAATTGAATTTTTTGTCGAGCATATGACACAAACACAAATAGTGAAATCCTCTTGCCGCTGAAGGGGTCAAGAAGAAAAACGCGCCTGGATAATAAAAATCCTCAAATTCAGCCAAATTCAAATTCAGCCAACACCAACAAAACTGATAAGACTATTCTAGACCGGGAAGCGACCGAGACCATAGATTGGGCTCGAATTTTTTTCGAGACTCACAATCAGTCGACGTGGTTTCGTCTCAAATTTTTGTTTAAGCCAGATCGAAGTCTCATTTTAATGATATCCGTAATTTGTAATCATAAGAAAAATCTATACTATTAATATTTGTAAATTGTAGTTAGCAGAAAAATCGATTCGAATTACACTTGGAATTTGTAATTTAAAAGAAAATCGATTCTAATTACATTTGTAATTTGTAATTACAAAAAAAAACATATTCTAATTACATTTGTAATTTGTAATTAGAAAAAAAAACATATTCTAATTACATTTGTAATTTGTAATTAAAATTTGTATTATTTCAAGTTACAATGTAATTAGTAATATGTATGTATGTATTCTTTATTTGTGTCCCCGTAGGGTTCCAAAGGACTCCCGTTTACAATCGTCTTTTACATCTTTGTACTCGCTCTTAACCTACTTATCCTACTTAACCTACTTAACCCTACTCCGCCACGCTTCCTCTCTCCGCCGCCTCCCCCAATTCCGCCTTATTTTCTTTTCCGCCATTTTCCGCCGTGCCTTTCTTACATCTACTTCTCTCTCCTCTCTCCGCCTCTCCGACTCCCGTTTCCCTCTTTCACTCCATTCCTCTTTCATTCTCTTCTTCCTCTCCTCCTCTCCTCCTTCTTCTCCGTTCCTGCAGCTCTTTCATCCACGCCTCTCCTCTACCTCCCTCGTCCCGTATCTCCCTTATCCTCTCCCCTATTCCCCATTCCTCTCCGCTCCCCCCTCCACACCTATCCAGCACGTGTTCCCACGATTCTACTTCTTCCCCACATACCCTGCATTCTCTGTCTTCCTCTGCCTCCCAGTATCTGCCTTCCTTCATCGCATTTCCCATTCTGAAACTCGCTATTCTCTTGTACCTCTCTTCTCCCCATCCTGCCTTCAGATACTGTGGGACCTCTCTCGTTCTCACTTCCTTGTACCAGCGGTTGTACCTCGACTCTCTTATCTTTTCCCACCACTCCCTTTCCTGGCTCTCCCTGTCCTCCTTCTCCTTCCTTTCGTACCCCACACTTTCTCGCTCCTGCCTCCCCTCTTCCGCTCCCCCCCTACCCTCCTAAACTCTTCCCTGCCTTTCTCCCATTTCGCTCTTCCCTGCACCCTCCTTCCCTCTCTTTCCCTGATTTCTCCCCAGCACCTCCTTGCACACTCACTCCCCCCTCCCTTTCTCAGCTTTTCCTCGAAGTTCCATGCCCTCCTCCCTGCCCTGGTTCTTATTTTATCTCTCTTCATTTCTTCCCTCACCAAGTACCCCGGTGTTCTCCATTCTATCCCCAGTGTCCATCTCAAAAACCTATCCTGCACCCCTTCCATTGCCGCTCTTTCCTCCCACCCCCAAATCTCCGCCCCGTACCCCATCACCGTCCAGACCAGCGTGTCGAACAGCCACAGTCTTCTTCCCACGTCTTTGCCGAATTCCCTTTTCCCTATTCCCCATACCTGCTTCATTACCGTACCCGCCTTTTTCACCCTATCCTTAATGTGAGCTTCCTGTCCCCCGTTCCTCCTGAATACATATCCGAGGTATCTGAATTCCTTCACTTCCTCCAACCTTTCCCCCCTCCATTTCCACTCTTTTTTCTTGTACCTCCCCCCTCCTTTCCTAAACCTCATTACCTTCGTCTTTCCCACATTCACATCCAGCCTTTTCCTCTAAAAGTATTTCTCTAATCTCCTTATCACATTCTCCATCTCTTTCCGCTACCACCACTACGTCGTCCGCGTACGCTAATGAGTATATTTTACTCTCCCCTACCTTGACTCCCCCCCACTCCCCCTTTCTAAGCTCCTCCTCCAAATCCGCTGTCAGCATGTTGAACAGCAGCGGGCTCAGCGGACATCCCTGCCTATCTCCTCTCTCCGTCCAGAATGCTTCTCCTGTCTCGCCCCCTGCTTTCACTCTGCTCCTTGTCTCTTCGTATATCTCCTTTGTCCTTTCTCTTAGTCCCTTTCTTATCCCTCTCTCCTCCATCGCCTTCCACAACTCCTTCCTATCCACCGTATCGAAGGCCGCTCTCAGATCTATGAATATCGCTACCAGTTTTCCATTCCTTTTCCCCACTTGCTTTCCTATGAAATAATTTAGCACGTATACGTTGTCCATCGTTCCCATCCCTCTTCTAAAACCCGTCTGGTTTTATGGCACCGGCCCTATCGCTTCCGCTTCTTCTTCCAATCTTTTCGCCAACACTCCCGCATACACCTTGTATAGCGAGGGCATCAACGTCACCCCCCTATTCTCTTGTCCCTTGCCCTTTTTTCACTATTGGGACTATTATCCCCTCCTTCCATTCCTCCGGCCAACCCTCCCCTCTCCACACCCTTCTACATATCTCCCATGCCCATTCCACCGCCTTTCCCCCTCCCCATTTCCACGCTTCATTTGATATTTCGTCGCCTCCCATCGCCTTTCCCTCTTTCAGCCGTCACACCGCTCTTCTCATTTCCTCATTTCCTAGTTCCTCTTCCACGTCCCCATTTCTCTGTCTCTCTTCACCCTTCCTCCCTCCCCTTTCTGTCCCTCCTAATAGCCCTATAAAGTACCTTTTCCATTCCTCTCCCTCTATCTTTTCATTTATTCCGCTTCTTTTCTTCCTCCCTCTATTTACTATCTCCCACACCTTGTTCTCAGTCGTTGCCTCCGCTACCTCTCTTATTCTTCTTTCTCTCTCCTCCTCTTTTTTTCTTTCACATAACTCACCGTACTCCCTCTTCTTCACCTTGTACGCCTCCTTTGTGCCCTTTCCTTTCCTCCATCTCCTCAACTCCGCTCTTACCTCCCTCTTTTTTTCCCTACATTCCTCGCCCCACCATCCCTCCCTCGTCTCTCTTCTCTCTCTACCCCCTTCCTCCTCCCCCGCTTTCATTGCTTCTTTCATTTTTTCCATAATTTTTTTTACCGTTTGTTGTAACTCTCCCCCCTCCACTCCCGCCTCCGCTATCCTTCTCCCGTAGCCCTCTTTCATTTTTTCCGACCACCTTCCGCTTCCTGCCCTTCTTTCCTTTTTCTTTTGATTTTTCCTTTCTCTTTTCCCTCTCTTTATTGTTACTATTAGTGGGTGGTGATCTGACTCTACCCTATCTCCTACCCTCATACTCTCCACCCTGTCCCTTGTTTTCCTATCCCCCATCACATAATCAATTACCGTGTCCCCTCTCCCCCCTGTGTACGTAAGTTCTCCTTCCTCGTCCCATTCTATATTCCCGTTAAAGATTTCCCGCCCTGTCTCCTCTATCAATCTTATTAATTTCCTTCCTTCCGTGTTTACTTTCTTATCTTTTGATTTCCTCCGTTCCTCCTCCGCCTCCCTATCCTCCCTACCTCCTCCTCCCTCCTCTCCTGTCCGCGCGTTGAAGTCCCCCCCTACTAACACCTGCCCTTCCTCCTCTTGCCTTTCCATCCATTCCTTCAGGCTTTCCACTTTCCTTTCGATATCTCCATTCACGTATACCGCTATTATTGTCCATGTGTCCTCCCCTGCTTTCACCTTCACCGCCATTAACCCATCCTCCTCCCTCTTCCCTTCCCACTTTTCTGCCTGCATTTCCTCCCTTACTCCAATGATCATTCCACCCATGGCTCTCCCCTTCTTATTCCTTTTTACCGCCCATTTCACTATCCATGTGAACCCTCTCGGCAGCCTCCCTCTTATTCTTTCCCATCCCTTTTCCTCTATCCAGGTCTCCATCATCATTACCACCTCCCACTCTCCCAGTCCCTTCCAAAACTATTCGTCCTTATTCGCGAGGCCTGCCACATTCCAGAACACCACCCTCCATCTGCCCCCTTCCTTTTCCCTCCTCTCCCTTTTCCTTCCCTCTCCTTCCCCCCTCTCTACTAGTTTTTTGGTGCCTCCCCTCTCCCCCCTCTCCCCTCATCTCCTTCCTCCCTCCCTCTCCTCCCTCTATTTCTCTCCCCTTTCCTCTCCAATCTCTCAATCTTTCGCTTCTTTCATCCCAGAACCACGTGGTCCCTTCTACAATCACCTTCCCATACCCCACTTTTACCCTTTTTCCCCTTCTTTCTTCTTCTTCCCCTACCCTTCTCAGTTTCCACTGTATCTTTCTTTCTTCCCACGTCAGGTCATCCTCTATCCTTTCCTTTCTCCCTCTTAATTCCCTCTTCTTCCTCATAACCTCTTTCTTCCCCTCTACGTTTTCCATTCTTACTTCAATCATTATCTCTTTCCTGTGTTCTACTCCTTTCCCTATCTCTCTCACCTCCTCCACCCTCCCTTGCGCTCCAATTCTCCCCATCACTTTCTCCACCGTCTGCTTTATTGTCCCCTCCTTTGTTGCCCCCCTTACTATGAAGTTCCTTCGTCTTTCCTCTCTTTCTCTCATCTCCATTTTCCTTTCCATTTCCTTGACCCTTCTTTCCGTCTGCCCTCCCCCCTCCTTTTCCTCCGTTTCCTCTCTTTCCCCCCTCTCCTCCCTTCCCGCCCCACTTCTCTCTCCAAATCTCTTAATCTCTCCCCTATTTCTTCTATCTCCTTCTCTTGTTTTTCCACCTTCATCATCCTCCCTTCCACTTCTCTTATCCTTTTCTCCATCGCTTCATTTTCCCTTCGCCATCTTACCTCCGCCTGCTTCATCTCCCCCCTCATCCTTCCCAGTTCTTCCTCTACTTTCCTTCCTTGCCCCTTGACCTCCGCCATATCCCTTTTGACCTCCTCCCTCATCTCCTTAATCACTTTTTCGTTATTCCCTCCCTCCTGTGTCCCTGTCTCCGGCGACCGCTGCACCTTCCTGCTTTTCAGGAAAGCTTCCTTTCCCTCCTGCTCCTTTTACTCCATCTGCACCCTCTTCCTTTTCCACAGATCACTTATTTCTCCTACACTCGTGCTCCTTTCTATCCTTAACCTTTCCGCGTTTGTCTTTCTTCCCTTTCTCCTTACTATTTCCTCCTCCTCTCTCCCCTCCTCGCCCGCTCGTCCGATCTCCTCTTCGCGCTCCTCCCCTCCCCTTGCCGTGTCGCACATTCCTTCCTTCTCCTTACCCGCCGAGCCGCTTTCTCTCCTCTCTGTTTTACCGTCCTACCTATCTTTCTTACCCGTCGGTCCGCTTTCTCCCCTCACTGTTTTACCTTCCTGCCTTTCCTTCTCCCTTTCTCCTTCTACTTCCTGTCCACTCCGTTCTGCCGCCACTGTTCTCTTGTCTCCACGCGCCTTCCTCCTTGCTCCACCCCGCTCTACCTCCCCGCCGCTCTCTCGTCGTTCTTTCCTAACCTCTTTTCTCACCTGTTTTCCTTCTTTTCCTCTCCTTTTGTCCTGCTCCCTGTATTGCTACCTTTCTCCTCGTCTCTCTTTCTTCTGCTTCACCTGTTCCCGCACTATCACTTTTTTCCTGACCCCCACATCCTCACCTTTCTCCACTTTTCTTTCGCCGGTTTCTCACTTTCGTCCACTCACACTCATACCGGAAACGGAAGTCCTGTAATTAGTAATATTTTATCTTTTTAATTACAAATTATAGGTGTAATTAGTAATTTCAATGTAATTAATTACTCAAAGTAATTAGTGCTGCCCAATACTGTATATATGTCCTTTAAAAACCGTTGTTCCCTCTCTAGTTACCATCAAGTAATCTCGGAAACTATTAAATACTTAAATGATTCCTCTTAGGAAAAAATAACAGTTAACGTTTCAAACAAAAATTCAACACTTTTTCTTTCATTTTTGTTTCGTGATAATAAGATAATAACGAGATAAAATGGCGACTAGATCAGAAACTCGCCAACTAAATGAAGAAGAACTTCGTATTCTTGTTACGTCCGGGAAATTATTATAGATAAAAAAAAATATATTTTTAAAGAAAAGAAATACGCAATTTGGACTGTGGGCTTAAATTTACGTTTATTTTTGGACTAATGTATTTTTCTTCGATTTTCAGAAAGCGGACGCCAGCCTTGAGATCCTGCCTTTAGTCGGGAATGTGCCCAACAGGGATGAGGATCAGTCACAATTTGATCGGTAATTAATTATCACTCGCGACAATAGGGTAGTCGGTAAAGAGAATAACGAGAGGTAACGTGGACATGCGACTTACCCTACGAGCGGCGGTGCGTAGTGGGTTTATCGACGGGTGATCGAGTACAGGTTCTTCCGTCGGTGATGACGGTCTCGAGACGAAGGGTGATTTCGACGACGGTTGCCTGAGGGGCGGATTTCCTATACTTAGATGATGATCCACCCATCGATTGTACTAACTGGAGGTGACCTAGTTGTGTGTGGAATTAGCGACAGATGGAGAATCAGCAACAAGTGAGTCCGTGGCGTCAGGACTGATTTCCGGTTCGATGACGACAGAGCAGGATTCGACGTCGAATGAAATAACCGGAAATGTTACTTCGTGTTCAGGTGATGCAACGACCGTGGAACGTCTGAGTCGCTGACAGGTGACGGCGAAGATACGCGACGGATCGAACGATCGTCCAAGATATACACTCGCGAATGGAAGAGAGTATTTGAAACAATACGCAACCTTGCGCTAAGCGGCAATTGATTGAACCGTTGTTCCAGAGTTCGGTTATTACCGCGGGAATGTCGGCCCGATGTTTCGCGTCGGCTAGACTGAGCGCGGCGGCGTTGAAAGTGAGCACCTGCACGTCTTCTTGGCATTTAGAGAAAAAGTAAATTAACTAATTAATTCGTAATAATTGTTTCAGGTATTGTCCCAGTTTCCAAATTATGGCAGGGGTGCTTGGCCTCTAGGCAGCACACTCGCGACACTGAAAAAGATATGAATTCGTGCAAATGTAGTAGCACTAAATTCAAATTTATTTGGGAGATGAGATTGCACGGTAGATCGTGGTGATCGTGCCTGGCCACTAGGCAGCACTAAAAACACCCAATTACCGGAAAAGGATGCGGACGTTTCGTGCTCAGCTAAGGAGCACTAAAACACAAGGTAAAAGTAGTAGAGACACTTTCGGTAAACTGGCACAATTTCCTTGACAAGTATTTTTGAACACTGGGAATTCTGAGTGAAAAATGCCGAAGAAAACGATGAGCGACACTTTTGTTTAAATTGAGGAGTTCAGGATTAACACAATAAATTAACACAAGACGATGATCACATTTGGAGATTAGCGATATATTGTTACAACCTTAAAAATGAATTAAATCGCGGAGATTAGGTCGACTACAATGAAAAAAAAAACGTACGATATGAATATTTGTATAAAAATCAAAAAGGTTATAACTGTTACCCGAAAAGAATAAAAGATTCCAAAATTACAATAAGCCGATTTTCCAGCGTGCGGGTCCGACGAGCGGAGAAGCGCAACTGACTGGTGAAGAGGCCGGAGAACTGTGGAGGAGCGCTGGACCACATCTCTTATAGGCGGTTCCCCCGGTTGGTAGGCTGGACCGATGGAGGGGGAAGCTGCGTGGCGTAGATGATATAGCTTTCTCGCTCGCTCTTACAGGTATGTATGGAAGACTAATAATAAATTAATTTAATTAACTTATTTTTAATTACAATTTTATATTATACATCGTTTTGAATTTAGTATATAATATTTCCGTAAGAAGGTCGGTATTTTAAATTCGTAACGTTTTTAATTGTTTATTGTTATTATAATGAGTCTAAATAAATGTTTAAAGTATAGAATATAATTTCGTGTGTTCAATTGTGTTTGATGACAATAGTAGTTCGTATATTGTTTGTGTTGCTGTAAAAATATGATTTTTGTATGCAATTATTTGTAAAAATTATTGGTATGCAATGTTGTTCTGTGCATGAGTATTTACAATCTTATGTTGTGTAATTTCGCGTGAAACTGTGTTGAAGTATCTTATTTTATAATAATTAATTACTATGAGACAATAAATGTTTACAAGTATTTAAAGTATTTGATACAGATTGGTAAAAATAATTCTTTTTATTATTCCGCATCTTATTATGCAACCGTTGTGATATTATTGTTTGTTGTAAATGTATTGTTGCATTTATTATAGTTAATATATGTATATGTTTTTCATGATGAACGTTGCATAATTCGTAAGGATAGCATTTATAATACAATAAAAGAAGTATGAAATTGTTAACTATCGCTAGTGTATGGTATTAATTAATAATTATATTTTATATATAGCTAGCGCGATAGGGGTGATAAGTGATATGCTGGTGACGGGATTATCGGATGAGGATGTTTAGTCTCGGGGTGTTAGGTGATATTCGATGGGATGTTTATTCAATTTTTAATTAACAATGATTTCTCGGTATGTACGTGCGCCTCGTGGCAACCGTCATGGCGGCGACGGCGCGACACGGTGGCGGCGTACAACGTGGGAAATGCAGGTTTTGGGAAAAGATGCACGTGAGCATTTGGGTGCACGTGGGCACTTGAGTGCATTAGGGCACTTGAGTGCATTAGGGAGACTAATGGATTTCAAGCGGTTTTCTACTTTTCTGGATATTTCCCAGCTCAGCTATGCATGAGAACGTGGTTTTGTAAATGCACGTCTTTTTGCATCGTGGGAATATATATTATTTTGGAAAAACGAAATTTGGAGTCAACCGGTGCTGGGTAGATGTATAGGGTTAGGAGGAAACGTAGGAGGTATCCGTGGAGACTGAGGAAGAGAGAGAAAGAGATAGAGTCATGCCTTTATAGTATCAGGATACGAGGAAGGTATAGGAGGAGCGCGTACGCGTACCTATACTATAGCGAATACGTGTATGTATACAGTGATGTAATGTAGTGGGTTATATGTATGTATATGTGTATAACTATGTATCCATATATACGTGTGTATATATATATATATATATATATATATATATATATATATATAAATGAGCGTGACTACGTATAACGCCTTATGTTTTATAGGGTCCTATGTATTGTAACGGTTCGCTTGCCCACGTGGGCATCCGTTACATTTGGCACGCAATTATTACACCAATTCCGATATAATTGCGTGCGATGGCCTGTGGTCGGACCAACCGGCCATCCCACCGGTAGGGCAGGACGTTCGCAACTAGCATACGGGGCGCGCCCGCGACACCTCGCAAGAAGCTCCGCCCATCGCAAGGACCAGGACCACCGCTGACCCGCGGCAGTCCCCGCTCTTGTCTAACATCTCTCGAGTCTCGCGATACGATCACTCCCATCAGACAAGAATGCGCCCCAAGTCTGTCGTGACACCTCTCCATACTTGCTGTATGCCGGATATCGAGGCGAGCAACAATCTGGACGATCATTCCCCTTAAATCATCTACAGTATGCGAATGTCTCCAAAGTCACCAGGACGGTCACCCCACCAACGGAGCGTCTCCCGGCGATGTAATCCCATACCTACCACCTCAGAATCGGTAGAGAAATGGAATTTCTCCTAACGGGCCTGAGGCTATTTAAGGGCGTGCGCGGCCCCAAGAGGCATTCTTCGCAAATTCTCTTATACCACGTAGAGTGTTACGTCCGGGAATTTATTATAGATAAAAAAATATATTTTTAAAGAAAAGAAATACGCAATTCAGACTGTGCGGTTAAATTTACGTTATTTTTGGATAAGTGTATTTTCCTTCTATTTTCAAAAAACGGACGCCAGCCTTGAGATCCTGCCTTTAGTCGAGAATGTGCCCAACAGGGATGAGGATCGGGTCACAATCGGCAATTGGTAAGTATTGTTATAAAATGTAGAAAATACAAAATTGGGGTAAGAGGGTAGAAAAGATAGTAGCGGGAATTAATCTAACTTACCCTTACGAGCGGCGGTGCGTAGCAGGTGGAGGGAGAGGACGCTGCCGTATCTGAAGGGAACTTCCGCGATCGGTGTGGACTATCTCGAACCGAATGATGATTTCAGGGACAGCAAGTTCCAGAGCAGGCCTCTTAGAAGACGATGTACACGCACCCATAGGAATGGATCCTAATCGTGTGCGGACTCAACGACCGATGAGGAATCAGCAACAGGTGAATCCACGACGTAAGAACTGATTTCTGGCTCGACGACGATAGAGGAAGATTCGACGTCGATTGAAATAACAGGAAATGTTACTTCGTGTTCAGGTGATGTAACGACCGTTGATGCGTCTGGATCGATGACAGGTGACGACGGAGATACGCGACGAAACGAACGATCGTCCAAGATATACACTCGCGAATGGAGGGGAGTATTTGAAATAATGCGCAGTCTTGCGCTAAGCTATAATCGATTGAACCGTTGTTCTAGAGTTCTATTATCACCGCGGGAATGTCGACCCGATGTCTCACCTCGGCTAGACTGAGCGCGGCGTCGTTGGAAGTGAACACCTGCACGTCTTCTTGGCATTAGAGAAAAACATAAGTTAACTAATTAATTCGAAATAATTGTTTCAGGTATTGTCCCAATTTCCAAGTTGTGGTACAGGTGCTTGGGCCCTAGGCAGCACACTTGCAACACTGAAAGGGATATGAATGAAATGAGATTGCACGGTAGATCGTGGTGACCGTGCCTGGCCACTAGGCAGCACGAAAGATCACCTAATCACCGGAAAAGGATGGGGACGTTTCGTGCTCAGCTAAGGAGCACTAAAACACGAGGCAAAAGTAGTAGAGAAACTTTGGATAAACTGGCACAATTCCTTTGACAAGTATTTTTTTTTGAATATGCTTGTAATTCTGAATAAAAGATGCCGAAGAAAACGATGAGTGACACTTTTTGATTAAATCGAGGAATTCAGGTTTAATGCAATAAATTAACACAAGGCGAAGATCACTTTTGGAGATTATCGATATATTGTTACAACTTTAAAGATGAATGAAATCGCGGAGAATAGATTGAATATAATGAAAATAAACGTACGATATGAATATTCGTATATAAATCATAAAGGGTATAACTGTTACCCAAAAGGAATCAAAGATTCAAAAATGACAAGAGCCGATTTTCCAGCGTGCGGGTCCGACGAACGGAGAAGCGCGACTGACTGGTGGAAAGACCAGAGAACTGGTGAAGGAGAGGTACCCCTTCTTTTATATACTCCTCGAGTGGAGGCGGCGGCCATCTTGGTGGGGCCAGCATCCAACGTCGGGGAAGTGGGCGCTGTGGTGACGTAGGCAGCCTTCCTTCTCCCTTACTCTTATGGGACGATATGGAGTACCGGCGTCTTTCTCTTTTGTTCTTACAGGATCAAATGGGACTCTTGATAAATTAATTCTTATTAATTTATCATGAGTCTTACAATTTATTACATTAGTTCATATTGTTCAATTTTTGTATGTGGTTTTACAATAAATGTTTCATAATTTCGCAACTTGTCCTGATTGTTTAATGTATGATTTTTGTTATACAAGTCTTGCAAATATTGAATAAAATTTGATTGTTATATTCCTTTTATTTCTTTAGACGGCGGGTAAGTATTTCGTATAGGAATTGTTAGCTGTTATAATGTTATATAACTTAAAGAAAATATCGGAGTATATATATAGATATACTGACGGTAAAACATTTTATTAAAATATCTTATTAAATATCTATTAAAGTTAGCGGTGCGCGTTAGAATATGTTGCGCGCGTTAGAATAGGTTGATAGTTTTATTAACATTGGTAACTTATTTTTACGTGGTTATTTTGCTATCAAAATTTATTATTAACATTCTAAAATAGCTAATATTGCTCTAAATTCAAGATTCAAAATAAAATATACTATTCGAGACTACAGGGAACATTTATGAGATTTAACAATCACTCTATCTTGGATAACAAGGGATTTTGCATTAACACTTTTGGAACAAAGGAATGATGCGTAGTTGGTTATAGTATCCGCCGGATGTTTAGTCTGGGTAGATAGTGAGGTGGCCCCGAGTTTTAATATCAATGTTTATGATACGTGAGAGTATCTCCTCGTGAGCTTGATCCACTGGACACACCTTCTCCAACGTCAACGTCAAGAAGGCTGTCGGGCGTTGACGCCGTCCTCTTGGAGCGTTTGCTAGTCCTCAGCAATCCAGTGGGGTTGCTTCGTCTTAGTCCCCCGAGGTGTTACGTCCTGGCGGTCTTGCCCTCCATTAAATAAGCTAGAACATAAAAAACAAACACAATTACCCACATATTTGTCCTAAACACTATGCTACTCCAAATAAGAGTACGAATATGCATTAAGAACCACTACCCAAAAATATCTTTGCTTATGTAGTATAAAATAGACAACGTAAACAATAATATAATTCTTTATTTTTACAAGAAACAATATGTCTCACAATACTTTTATGCCCTAAATGGCTCAAATATAAATAATCACGTAATTCTGCATTATATACATAATACTACATACACTTAAGAATAAATAAAGCCTATGTATAACTTCATAAAAACATATTCTTCCCCCTTAAATTCCTTAAGGGTAGGATAAAACATAAAATTAGGTAAAACCCTTTTGTCACCAAATATAACGCAATAAAAGGATAATAAAAAAATAAATACGAAATCATAATAATAACTCAATCTCCTTAAAAACGCTTAAAACCAGGTTAAAATAGAACTATTCGAAGCCTGACTTTTACAATATTAAACGGCATATTCAGTAGTAAATAACGCCCCAAATACCATATTTTTACGACCAACCAATGATGTTGAAATTACTTAAAACATAGTTAAAATTAGGTTAAAATGAGTGCGGCTATCCGCCATATTAAAGAGGGAAAAATCCCGATTCCAACTATACCCTTCCCATAATTTTAAAACAATTAGAACTATTTAATTTCGATTTTTCAAAAGAGGAGATCTTGCTTCAACTTCCTATGACGTCACGTTCTCCTGATACTCCTGCTCTTAGTCGCGACCCGCGAAATTCGTTTCCCTCAAAACTAAAAATCGTACCGCGATCCCGCGGGTGTCAAAATTTCCCTAAATATCCATTCTTTCATATAGATCCAACTCGCGGCCCCAGCGGCCATCGTTTTCTCGCAAAAACTAAAAAAACCTACAAATCCATGGATACCCCGTGTTACCGTATACCTATATCCTCTGTTAGTATTTCAATGAACCTACCATCATCAGTGCTTGGAGAGTGATACGTATAACAAATTATAATTGTCCTCTTATTTTCAAATACGTATATCATGCTTATCCATGTATTTTGTTCTATATTTGTATTTGCCAAGATTTCATATTTTATGTCTTTTCTAATGTATGTTAGTACGCCACCCGTCCTACTGTTGTTACTGTCACATCTTATTACATTATAATTACTTACATTTAATTCGTAGTAATCAATTTCGTCGATTACATGCGTTTCTGTCAAACATACAATACTTGGCTTACAGCTATTTATCATTTTTTCTATTTCCTCCTTGTGTTTCAGAAAACCTTGAGCATTTAACAATATCATACGCGTTTTTTTATTTGTCGGCAGTATTTGCTTTCGCTGCTATTCGCTTGCATATTCTTTATTCACCCGTGCTCTTTCTCTCATTTTTTTATACGTTTCGCAGTTTTTATCGTAGGCTTCGTGGTCAGTTCGTAAATTGTCTAGGTTATATTTTTCCGATATCTTCAAGCAATTTATACATCTCTTCAGTACCTCTTTGCATTCTCGATCATTGTGATCACCTGCGCACTTTCGACAGCTCTCTTTGTTTCTGCAGTCTTTAGCCATATGGTTAAAGCCGCAACACTTGTAGCATCTCATGACACTCACCTGGTCATAAACCCTGCAGTTTTCCCATCCTATTTTTATTCTCCCTTCTTCGACTAATTGTTTGTGTGTGTATGGATCCATCTCCATAATCATCATACCCTCATTTCCTTTCGCATGCATATTCTCTATCCCTATACCTAATCCCATAATATCTACTTGGTTTTTTATTTCCCCTTCAGTTTGTTTGCTAGTTTGCGTGGTTGATGGTTCCACTACCACCTTTACCTTTCTGCTTTTCCCGGCTTTTTGCGCATACGTCTCTTTTTTTTTGTTCTTGCATTCGTTCCTGTCGAAGTGTTTCTATTCTCCAGTCTATTTTCTCAGTTTCCTCCATGTGTTTCTCTATTTGTATTTTTACTTCCTTGGAAATTGCTTTTTTGATCTCTATTTCTATTTCTATTCTAGCTTTAACCATTTCTTCTTTCAGGGCCGCTGCCGCTTTTCCTATTTCGTCTCGAACAACGACTTCGATTTCTTTTTTAATTCTATCACGTTTTCCGTACTTATCTTAACATTTTGCATCTTTTTTTAAATTACGTCGATTTTCTGTTCCATTGTCATTTCTTCTTCTGCGTTCTTCTTCGGATTGTTCGTCCCTCCTTCTTTTAGCACTTCTTTCTTCTTTCTTGTCTCCTATCTCTATCCCTTGATCTTCATTGTGTATTTCTATTTGTCCGTCGCATTTAACCAGTTCATTTTTACTATTCATTGTTTTGTGGATTCCAGCACATGACGGGTGAAAGTGTTTTTCACACCGCTTACACTCGTAAATTACCGTCTTTATTGGTTTGCCACAGAGACACTTTGGTGGTTTATACTTTGACATCATATGCTGTTTATATCGCACATTTTTCGTTTGAAGGCCGAGTAGAAAAGACAGCTACGTACGTTCCTTGGCTCGTCTCACCGCCAACACAGGTAACCCCGCGTTGGTGATAATAGGTGTGTGAGGTAGCCGGTGAGACGCTGGGATGTACTGGATTATCTATAGTTTAGCTATAGCACTATACTCCAGTATCCTTACCGTCCCAAGTAGCCGCGCGTGCTGGTCAGTGCTCCCGTTTCACAGATATGCTTCTGTCATAGTGGAGAGATGACTCACACAATTGTTTTTGTACGCTATGTCACTTGGAGGAGTCCGTGTTGGTTTTTAAAACACAATCACACCGTGTAGGATATGCGCCAAGGATATGCGCAGGAGAGGCGACACCTCTTGTTAATGTGCTACGCCAAATTTTTCGGGCTGAATTGCGATCGAAAATTTTCGATAATTGCGATAACTGCATAGTCACACTGTTCATATTCTGGCCACTGTTGCACTTTAACTTTTCCTTTCCACTGGTATACTTTCGTGTTTTTTTCCATAACTTATACGTCACTTTATTTCCGCATAACTTGGAGCAACTTTTCAGAGCGTTTCATCCGAGAGAGAGAGAGAGAGAGAGAGAGAGAGAGAGAGAGAGAGAGAGAGAGAGAGAGAGAGAGAGAGAGAGATTTTGATTTGATTTGATTTGATTTGATTTGATTTGATTTGATTTGATTTGATTTGATTACTTTATTAAGCCCTAGAGAACTGTGGGGCTAATTGTGTACAATATATTCGATAACTGGTGAGTCAATTTACTCGGCATATCACCAATAATCTGTTGACACTCGTAGGGACATAATTTCGCTCATTATAAATTATGAATACATGCAAAATTACAGTATTATGCTGATTAACTCTTATAAATTATGAATACTTATTATAACTAGTTATAGCTAGCTGTCTACATCCGCAATATGTACGTTTTTCGACGTACTCGACGTACAATGAAAGTAGTTTCGTATCATGGAAAGAAGCAACAGACATTACAGTACAAGTTCGGCTTGTAATAAGTGAGCATGGAGTCGTGATTTAAAAATTGATAGTGTAGAGGATCCCGTTATGGTTATTGGTAATGAGTGCCAGAAATAAATAGCAGAGAGACTGAATGACCGTTGGAATGTAGTAGTTCTAGGCGTAGTAATATTAAAAGTTGAGGGTGTAAATCTAGAGGAGCTTCTGGTGGAAAGATCATTTTGCGGGAGAAGTTCACGAAGATATGATGGGCACTGCAGATAAAGTATCCTGTATGTCATTATACCCAAAAAATATAGTCGCCGATTTTTTACAGATAACCAATTCAACCGGTGCCGATATGGCGTTATATGTTCATCACGACGAAGGTCGAAGATGAATCGGATGCAACGATTTATAAGTTTTTGGAGCGTGCTATTCAGGTCATCAGTAAGGTCATTATATACTAAACAACAATAGTCTAGGTAAGGAAAAATCAAGGACGAAACAAGCTTAATTCGGAGATCCATGGATAGCGAATTTCTATTGAACTTTAATCTGAAAAGTGCACCATTCACTCTCCGTGATATAGAAGAGACATGCTGTCGCCACGATAAATTAGACATGAAATGGACTCCTAGATTGAGTGTGTCGGTCTTAAAAGGCACTATCTCCCCCTCAATTTGTATCCCAGGACAAGTTGTGAGGTCCAATTGACGTACATAAGCAGAGCTACCGAAAATGAGACACTTTGATTTCTTAGCATTTAATGTTAGGCCGTTTGACAGGGCAAAATCATGAATTACATTGGCATCGTGTGAAATCATAGCAACGGCATCATTTAAATCAGTAGGTTTACAATGTAGATAAATTTGCGTATCATCAGCAAATACCATCAGGCTAGAGTAACGCAAGTTTAAGCCGATGTCATTTATATACAGGGAGAAAAGTAGAGGGCCAAGGACAGAGCCCTGTGGCACACCCCTGGTAGTGGGGAGCCAGTCAGAACAGAGTCCCTGTCCATCTACCACCGCCTGCACCCTACCCGTAAGGTAAGAGAAAAACCAAGACACCGTTTCGACAGAGAATCCAATAGTTCTAAGCTTTTGTAATAGTCGTAGATGGGGTACGGTATCAAAAGCTTTGGAGAAGTCAAAGAGGATAAGAAGAGTGAGCATCTTCTGATCTATACCACGTCGAATGTCATCAGAAACTCGAAGAAGCGCAGTTTGAGTACTGAAGGACTCTCTAAATCCTGATTGGCGCGTGTTGAGTATGTTATGTTCATTAAGAAAAGCTGTAATTTGTGAGTATAGTATACGCTCAAATATTTTAGAGAACTCGGGGAGATTCGCTATAGGTCGGGTGTCGGATGGAGATCGAGGTGTTTTTACCTTGGACAGTGGCCGAATATAAGCTTTTTTCCATTGGCAGGGAAAGAGCGATTTCGAAATTGAGAAATTAAATAGCATTGCCAGTGAAAAATGAATGGACGACTTAGCTCTTGAGATGACAAACGACGATACACCATCGGGCCCGGATCTGAGAGAGGAACAAGTGCTGGTAGTAATGTATTTGAGGACAATATTTGGTGTAATAGCTGAGAAAGAAAAAGAGTATTGAGGCTGCGGTATGATATGCATAGCTTCTAGGAAAAGTGTATGGGAAAGGGGATTCTGATCACTGGAGATAGCTGCATAAGACAAATTGAGGTCATTAGGACTAAAGAAGTTCAGGGGTGAGGAGAGATTAGTTTTAACCAATCCCAAATTTGCTAACTCTTTCCAAATCCGAGCTGGTTCGTTTATAGCTGAGAGCTTGTTAAATAAATAATCATGCCTTGCCTGCCGCAATTGTACCGTTACTTGATCCCTGTAATGACGATAAATAGTGAAGTTCTGGGCATTATTTGTGCGTTTAGCACGCTTAAATAGAGCACTCCGTTCTCTAATCATATCTCTAAGCTGTGTCGTTAGCCACGGCGCCGGATGCTTATGAGCTTGGAACAGGCGGACCGGTGCATGAATGTTAAATGCATCACTGCATATACCAGATAGACAGTCAACTAGATATTCAATAGTAATAGTACGGTCAGTCGGTAAAGAGTGCAAAATAGTGCAGTTTAACATCATGGTATCAATGGTAGTACAATACAAACGCTCATCGAAATGTCTCAAACAACGCCTTGCAATTTTACGTGAAGGAGGACTATGAATATTGAGATCATAAGGAAGTTCAAGAAGATCGTGACCGGCGATGAAAGGGGCTGACGTTTTGTTGAAAAATGATAATTTGTCTGCCCTATCAATGATAAACACATCTAGCCACGTATCACAATACGAGGTATGGTACGTCGCATCAGAGGGTACTAAGTATAGAGATTGCGCAAAGACTAGATCTCGGAGATACTGAGCTTCAAAATTTTGTGAGAGCAAATTACAGTTTAAGTCACCCGTGATAATAATATTGTTGTAAGCATGGCTGATTCGATCGTAGCTATCCAGAAATTCTGTGAATAATGATGCTTTTGGTCTTCGATAAATGGTTGAAAATAAAATTGAATGATTGTTTAGTGTTGATAAGTCGATCATAATATATTCAGGTGAATTAGAGAACGCAGATGGTGACAGGTCAATAATTTTCGTACGGAATATATTCTTTACATAGCATGCGACACCACCGCCCATTTTTCCTTCTCGATCATTTCTAATGATAAAATAGTCGCGAATAGCAATGAGCTCATCTGGAATGCGGTCATTTAACCAGGTTTCAGAAACAGAAACGATATGAAATGAGTTTTCCTGAATAAAAGCCCTGATCTGATCAATATGTGCGACAAGCGAGTTTGCATTGAAGTGTGCCACTTTGAGGAGTGAAGCATCTACACTCAAAGGAATCATGGAATTTGTGGTTTCAACCTGACTCGTCTGAGGGAGTCAGATGAGATTTTCAATGTCTTGAGAGTTATGAATTGGAATTGCTGGGTGACCATCTCCCTTACGGGCGTAAATCAATCCGCCTCTGGGCCATACATATTTATAGTTCGCATCTTTGGCTCGTGCTTTTGTTTGACGAAGTAGATTGTATGTTGCTGACGGAAGAAACTCATTGACATAAATTTTTCCATTGTTATCCCCTCCGAGTGTCTCGCGCACAGTGAGATCACGTTTCGACCGTTTAGCTCTAATAATGACGTCGCGAACAGAAGAAGACGTTAGAGTCACAATTAAAGAAAATGAGCTTCTGACACTCGCGGGGCGTATAGCTAGATTCGGATCTTCCTGAGAAGCGCCTCTACGTTTGAGGATACGCACCGCTAGGACGTGGTTATTCAGCTCAGCTAAGCCAAGTGCTGTAAGGACCTTATTCACTAGATTTCTCGGCTCATGAGTCGTACTCAACGGGAGACCAGCTACCACAATATCACTAGATATATTTGAGAGATGTGTATTGTTATTTTTGAGATCAGCAATTTCCTGTCGAAGTTGAGAGTTTGTCGTTTCTAGACGATCGATTCTCGCTGAATTCTCAGCAACAGTATCCGCAAGTCTTGGTAACGTGCTTAGAGTCTCGTTAATTTTAGCAATAGCCTCGCGTTGTTCGGTTACGAAGGCGGAAAATTTTGCATCGGATGTCTGAATCATATTGGTGATAGTACTAAGAGATCTGGAGAGAGTTAAAAGTGATGGCGCTGTCTCATCCGTGTTTACATCTATGTTAGATGCCGAGGACGCAGGGTTTGACATTTTTAGGAGATTATTTTTACAGCAAGGGAGCAAAAGAGCAA